>PVIC010049920.1:0-13049 GCA_004025085.1 Thryonomys swinderianus | reverse complement strand
AAATGGAGTATTACTCTGCCATAAAGAATGACAAGATCGATCCATTTAGGTGCAAATGGAGACATCTGGAGGATATACTAATAAGTGAAATCAATAGATCACAGATAGACAATTTCCGGATCTTCTCTTTGGTATGAACACCTGTAGATGCAAATGAGTTCTAGAAAGTAGGACAGCTTTTATAGAGTGGAATACTTCTTTTTTATTTTTTGATGCAAGGTGTCCGTGCAGGGCTTGAACGTAGGCTTCTTACCTCACTGTCCTGTAGTACTGGAATACAGGCATATGTCTCTATCCCTACTTTCAGAGGACTTAAAAAAAAAAACCCAGAAATTGTTAAGCTTATTCTAGTACTTAAACTGAAATACAAAGAACCTAGAACTTTAAAAAATGATTTAAAAAAGAAAAACAAAGATAAGTGCTTGTTGTGCTTCATTTAAGACGTTCCTATGGCCCTGTAGCAATCAATACAGTGTGATATTAGATGAATATGGATGAAACATGGAGAGTTCAGAAATGGATCTAAACCTGTTTGGTCAGGTGGTTTTCAACAAAGGTACCAACACTATCTGAAGAAATAATAGGATGTTATTTTTTTTAAATGAATAGCACTGCAATGTTGAAATAACCAGTCTATGGCTATGCCACCCTGAATGTGTCTGATCTCTGAAAGGCTGGACACCCATCTTATATCAGACACTAAAATTAATGAAATGGACTTTAGAACTAAATATAAAAGGCAAGTCATGAGATGTAGACAATTTGCTAAGAGAAAACCTTCCTAGCTTTGGGTTTGGCAAAAATTCCATAGGACACAAAAAGCATGAGCTGTAGAAGAAAACTGCTAAATTGGACTTTGCCAAAATGTAAAAATTTTTCAATGGATAAACAACTCTAAAAAGTGAAAAGGCAAACCACACAAGGGGAAAACAAATACAAAGCATTGTATAAAGAACTTATAATTCAGTAGAACCTTCACTATAATTTTTTTTTTTTTGAGACAGGGTCTCACTTTGTAGTTCAGGCTGGCCCTGAGCTCAATATGTAGCCCAAGCAAGCCTGGAACTCAGCAATCCTCCTGTCTCTGCCTCCTGAGCGCTGGGATTACAGGCATGAGCCACCATGCCCAGCACTGTAGTATGTGGTATTGATTGCTGGTGGGCATGAGTCACCGTGCCGGTTATTGTTGTATGTGGTTACGGGGATCGAACTCAGGGCCTTGCATGTGTGAGGCAAGTGCTGGAACCACTGAGCTAAATCTCTGGCCCCTTCATTGTAATTTTTAAAAAGGGGACAAAAAATTGAACAGGTTCTTTATAAAAGAATATGTGCTGCTGGTGATGAAACACATGAAATGCTACTAAACATCCTGGTGATTAGAGAAATGGAAATTTAATAAGGACTAAAGATTATATAAGATCAAAGGGAAAAATTTTTATTTGCTTGTTTTATTTATAACTACACAAATATATTTTTTAGTATTTCCATCAGATACTTTCACTTCAGTATATCTTAACAAACTCTTTCCTCCTTTTAATAATTAATATATTGCCTCACATATTGGTACAAATTCCCCAATGTTTTGTGTGATTGTGAGCTGTTTATATAATGTACCAATAAAGTTTACTGAATAATGCAAAAAAAAAAAATTAACATATTGCCCAAGGATTTAGCTCAGTGATGCCACACCTGCCTGGCAAGCACAAGGTCCTGAGTTTGGTCCCCGGTACCATAAAAATAAATAAATAAATAACATATAATTGTATATATACCTATGAAGTACAGTATAATAATTCATTACATGTGTGTGCAGTGTATAATGTTCAAATCAGATGCAAATAATTTACATCTTAAACATTTATCATTTCAAAATATGGAATGCTTAGAAATTGTCATCATTGAGGAAGGGCCACTCTAATAATTTTTGTGTCATTCCAGTTGTCGTATATGTGGGTGAAGCAAATACCTTTTCCTTTAAGTCTTATTCTTTCCTATTTGTATTATTACAATGATATTAAACTCGAAATCATGAAGTCATGTGTTTGTTCATTCTTCGGGCAGTTGTTTGTCACATTGACACCTTACTCAGTACCTGTGTGTAGGCAGAGATACCAAGTGAGTGGTTAGAAATCATGAGAGAGGTAGTAGCTGGATATATAAGTTGGCAATTACAAATGACTAACTGGTATTTAAAGCTGTATGTCTGGATGAGATCACTTGGGTGGGTGTCAAAGACACACACAATAAAAGAGGTCATATGACTGAGCCCAAAGGTAGTAAAGCTAAATCAAGTCAGCTGATAAGAATGAAGTGGGACAGTCAGGAAGGATGTATTTCAGAGGACAAGTCTAGGTACTGTGGGAAGAGGCGAGCTGTTCTCTGTGAACTGTTGTTAGGAGGTCAAGTCACATGAATACTAAGAAATAACTTCTGGATTTACAATGTAAAGGCCTTTGGCAAGGTCACTGACAAGGTTATTTACGGTGGAGTAATGGGGATGAAAACTTGATGTGGTTATAAGAGCAAATGAAAGAAGTAGAGACATAAAGGTTTTTTTCCTTGAGAATTTAATATACTGAGGAAGAATATTGATGGGGCCCAGAAGCCTATGTGAAGTCATAGGAGACTCTGATTTATTTTAAGATGGGAAATTTTATAGCAAGTTTGTAAAACAGTGGTGATATCTAGGGGATTTTATAGCAAGTTTGTAGGGTAGTAGGGATTATTTAGGAAAAGCAGGAAAACTTAACCAGGTGGAACAGAGAAGGGAGGAACTCTCTCCCTTTATAAGTGAGTGGAAGTGCAGTTCAGTCTACAGATGAAGAGAAGGGGCTGTGGTAGAAGTGCAGCATTTATTTGTAGTGACGAGAAGGAAGGAAGGTAATGGCATCTCTAGGTGTCACCAGATCTTCAGTTCTTATCCAGGTACATGCACTGCTCTATGGAAATAAAAAATGCATCGAAGAGATAATAGACTTAGGAATAATTTAGCCATTTGTCTCTTTTTATATTAATATCCTAGTGCTTGTTATGCACCATATCGTACTATTTAGTGCTCATTACATCAGCCTGTGATAATGAGAAGTTAAGTTGTAGAATATTGGATTACTAAAAATAGACATTTTGTGTATCTGAGTTAAAATGATTATGACCAAATCATAGGACCATATAATTTATTTTTGGAGTCTTTTGACTAAGTCTTTGAGAGTTCTTATTTTCTCTGATTCTTTTTTTCTCTTAGGTATATTTAGTTGTATCTCCTTTTATACCTTTACAGAGGTCAAAGTGATGTTATAATCTAATAAATGAAGTTGCAGTTCTTAACTGTTATCTCATGCCAGTTTCTATAGGTATTTGCACAGTTACAAATTTTCGCTCTAGACTTTGTTATTCACCCTTGTATTGTTTCCACAGCTAAATCTTGCTATTTGGTAGTGCTTCATTTTTTTATGATAAGGCAGATCAGATAATTCGGGACAAAGGTAGATAAGAAGTCCTGAAAAGATTTCAAGGCTGCATTTTTAGCTTTAACTGTAGATTATGTTACAGATTTTAATGCTCATCTGTGTTTCGAAGCAGGGTAAATATTATTGCGTCTTTTTATTAGCTGTCTATAATGGTTTAACAACATGGCCACAAACTTGGTGGCTCAAGGGAACATGTAGTCACCATCTCACTATTTCTGTGTGTCCGGAGTGGATGGAAGTGAGCTGGGACTCTGCTAAAGGATCTCACGCAGCTGGTGTTGCTTCAGCCGTGGCTGAGGGCTCACCTCAGTTCCTGGGGGGTTTCTAGATGGACGGTTTTAGTTTGTTGTTGACTGTCAGCCTGAAGCAGCTCTGTTACTAGCCCTGAGGTGCTGTCCATATGACAGCTGAAAAACTTGCTCCTTGCCTCTTCGTAGCTAGGAAGAGAGCCTACCCCATGGCAGGCAGTGTGGTTTTATGTAGTATAGTCACAGGCACGTAATCACTCTGTCTGTGATTAGGAGCAAATTGCAGGCCTCACCTCCCAGCACCCAGTAGGAGGTGATCACAAAAGGGATGAGCGCAGGTAACGGGACCCTGGTTGCACCCAAAAGTCTACCACAACTTAATTGCTGCATCTTTGCGTGGAATATGTGTTAATTTTCTTCAGTAATTTTTGCTATTTGTTTAAATTAGTGATAATTGTGAATTTTTAAATTTTTTTCTTCAGATTCCATTGGCCGTGACATTCCTAAAATGCTTGAGTTATTTAAAAATGGACATGAAATTAAGGTAGTTGAAGAACAAGAGAACTTTCTCACAACCAAAATAGCAACAGTAAGTTACAATGGAAATGATTAAATAATCCTCTTTTCTTTTTTGTTTAACTTACTCACAAATAATTTATAAAATACATTTGAACTTACTTTTGGATCTAGCATTAGAAGTGGCACTAAACATAATACAGAGTCCACAAAAGAGATATATACATACTTCAGGAAAAGAAAAATAGTATATTTTTTCAAGGGATGGTATAACTCTCATATGGGGCAGCATTGAAAGATGTCATATATTATACAGAATACCCACTAGACTCCTGGCCCTTAGAGAAGAAATTGAAAATACATGCAAATTGACAATCTCCATGACCAAGATTACCCACACAGCAATTCGCTATACTAATAAATGTTTAGAAGCTAATGGCCACCACTCTAAGCACCTCTTGTAATCGTAGAGACCAAAGGTAACTTGTATTCATCTCAAGATGTCTCAGTAAATTTAGTATTAAAATATTTATACAAGTTTTTCTTTTCCTAAAGTGTGAATACGTTTTTGGCAGACTGTGTGTGTGTGTGTGTAAATTTTTCCTGTTCTATAGATTGAACTCATAGATTTTAACAGTACCTGAGAATCTCTTCCTTCCAGAAGTATGTGCTTCTTATTGATATCTTATGTGTGTTTTGCCTTATTTATCTATTCTATGTATTTTTGTTACCTAATATTATTAGGAGTAGGGTATAGATCTTGTATATCCTATAGTGTATAAATGCTGAGTGTGTAGTAGATATTTAGAAATACTTTATGAAACCAAGTAATTTGACTTATTTTCATGAATTATAACTGATTGTGATTTAAAAATTGTTTGCTTATGTATAGAAGATGTTGAAAGTCAGTTTTCACTTCCGTTTTTAGGACACTAATATAAATATGTCAGGGTTATAGAACTATGTGTTTAAATATACATGTAGTGAAAATAATAAAGTTATTTCCAAATGTACATTTTTTAATACTACAGTCTTAAAAAGTACCTATTTAACATGAAATTTTTTTCTTGTTCCTAACTATAAGAGCAATAATAATATTGATAGCAAAATTTAAATGATGCTAGGTGATATTGTAGGTATGTTTTGTGTAGTCTATAATTCTCAAGCATATGAGAGGTAAAATTTTCACCCTTATTTTATAGATGGAACTATGGAAATGTAGAGAAGTTAAAAACATTTCCAAGAAAAAAAAAATCTTTTCCACAGTCTCACAGCTAAAATGAGACTGAAATAAATCAGTATTTGACCATTGACAATATCTTCCAAGTATCCAGGCTCTTTATCCCAAACCATCTTGCTTGATGGCTGGAATTATTTTTCTTATTCTTTTTCTTTCTACTCCTGTTCTATTCTTGAGAGGAATTCTGCATTGTAACCAGCAGCTAATAGTCCAAGCAAATTGAGCTGTGTTCACTGTAGATTATTACAGGTACAGAAAAAAAAGCACTCAGCTAGCTTTATGGTGAGAAAACTTGCCTTATAAAGGGAGAACAGCAGGCTTACTGCAGCCAGGAATTGGGAAACTCCTACTCCTACATTATCAGCTTTGAACTACTTGACCTGAGCTCTGCTAGCATCTGGTGTTGAAATTTCCTTGTTCCCCAAAGTCCTTGGCAGTACTTTTTATTCTTCTAGTTGATAATACTGTCATCTAAAAAACAAACAAAAATCCAGATAGAAATTTTAAGAGACTGTTCTGGAGCTGACTACCTCCTGTACATACGTGGTGATAGACTTCAAGTAACTTCTTAAGGCTATACTTCAAATTTCCTCATCTATAAAATGTATCTAGTAATGCCTATTATATAATGTGGCTCTGAAGGTTAGATAAAATTTTTAAATGGCAGTATTTGTTGGTGCTATTGCTTTGGTTGACCTGACTATAGAATATCCTTATTATATTCTTTATTGAAGATGTATTTTCAATATATTCAGTAAGTTAATAGTTTGAATACTTCCTGATAAAGTGTAAGAAGCCATGATGTCTCATTTATTTTTCTCAATAAATACTATAAAGATTAAGACTTGGGCTCCAGTGCCAGGTAGGGCAGCCCACATCTGTAATCTCAGCATTTGCGAGGCAGAGGCAGGAGGACTGCTGAGTTTGAGGCTTGCCTGGGCCACAGAGTGAGCTCAGGGCCAGCCTGAACTACAATACAAAGTGAGACACTGTCTAGAAAAAAAAAAAAAGACATGGGCTCCAAATCACACTACTTGGATTTTTTGGAGGCAATTTTTTTTCTTCTCAATGAAAAATAAGTTAATTTGTATGTTTAAAGAGAATCTTCTCAAATGCTAGAATATTAAGGTATAGTAGGAGATTAAGTATAGATTTTAGATTCATATTGTGTTTCTAATCATAGTTCAAGCTAAGAATTAAGTGCATCACCTTGCCTTCTGAACCTGTTTTTCCCCATTCACCATTTCCTCATATGTAAAGTGGTGGTAATAATAAGTACTACTAGGACAGGAAGGAGTAGATGAGATAATTACTTAACAACTATGTAGCATACTACATGTGGTTTAGATGGAATAACAGGGATCTAACTTACCTTTCCACCTAAAATAGTAAGCATTGCCTGATGATAAAACCAAAGAAAACTACCATCATCCATGGACATAGAAGTAAACATTTTAAATTAAGTTTTAACAAACAGAATCCTGAACTATATAGAAAAGATAATACATCTTGACTCCCTTAGCCTATTTTCTCTTACTGTAACAGAACGCCTGTATGACTTATTTATAGGGATTTATGTTGGCTTATGATCTGGAAGCAGGGACGTTTAAGACCATAGAGGCAGCTCTGGCGAGGTCCTCATGCTGCATCGTAACCCAGAAGAAAAATGCAAGGGCAGTCAGGCCTGTTGAAGAGGCAGAACCCAGGGGCTGGCTTGCCTTATGAGAACTTGCTCTCCTGAGAACAACAATCTGTAAGATTCTTCACCTCCCAATCATTTCGTACAGGTTTCACCTCCCAAAACTGCTGCTGCAGCAGTCTTTAGCAGATACAGAGAAAGCATTTGGTAGGATCCAAAATTCTCAACAAACTTGAGGTAGATGTCAGTTTTCTTTGGCCGGAGTACTGCTCAGTGATAGAGTATATGTTTAGCATGCGTGAGACCCTGGGTTCAGTCACCAGGACCCTCCCCCAAAAGTCAATATCTTTAACCTGCTAAAGGATATTAAAAAAAAAAAAAACCTGCTAGCATCATACCTAGTGATAAAAGACTGAATATTGCTTTCCTCCTCAGACCAGGGACAAGACTAGAGTATCTGTTCTTACTGCTTCCATTCACTGTTGATGTGGAGGTTTTTAGGCAGTGTGGTCAGGCAAGAATCAAAGGTAAAAATGCATCTAAAATAGGAAGAAGAAGTGAAACCATCATTATTCACCAATTATATGATCTAGCCAGTAGAATAAAAATATGACTTAAGTATGGTTGAAGATACAAACTCCTATGTAAAAATCCTTTATATTTTTAGAACAGCAGCAGACATTGAAATAAAAAAAAAAACAGTGATTGCCATTTCTAGTCGTATCAAAACTGAAATAGAATAAATCAAATGATATTAAAATTATACATGGAAGAATAAATTGATAAAGTACCCTGTATAAAAATCTAAAAGTTTCTGCTTTTTAAAATAGTATTAAGAGAATAAAATGACAAATAACAAGTTACCCAAAAATATTTGTGAATTAAAGATCTGATAAATCCTGAATACATAAACATTCTTCAAACTCAGTAATTCTAAGTTTTTAAAAATTGACAAAAGATTTGCACATACTTCATCAAGGAGAACAGCTAACACACATCAAAAGATGTTCAGCATCTTTAGCCATTTGGACAAGGTAAGTTAAGACCACAGTGAGCTGTCAGTACCCATCAATTGCAGTGAGTGAAATTAAAAATACTAACCATACCAAGTGTTGGCAAGGTTGTGGCCAGGCTGGACCACTCAACTATTTGTGGGAATGTTAAGTGATTCCCTCTCTTTGACAAACCATTTGGTAGTTTCTTAGGTAGTCAATCATCCATCTATTATATTGTCCCCCTCAGAGAAATGACAACATATGTTTATGTACAACGATTGTGAACAAATGTTCATATCTAATTTGTATAAGAGAAGATCAGTATTTACATGGGCAGGGAAGTAGACATTAACTGTAAATGTATATATAACCCCAAACTAGAAATGCTGAATATCCATGACAGGTAAATGCATAAACAAAAATAGTCCTCAGTAATAATAAGAAACTTAGGGGTGGGGCTTTAGCTCAGTAGTTCTGGCACCTACCTTGCAAGCACAAGGTATGGAGTTCAATTCTGGGTAACCACATACCACAATACCAGGTGTGGTGACTCACGCCCAACAACAATCAGTACCATTTACCATAACACCAGGCGTGGAAGCTCACACCTGTAATCCCAGTCCTCAGGAAGCAGAGGCGGGAGGATTGCTGTGAGTTTAAGGCTTGCTTGGACTACATAGTGAGCTCAGGCCCAGCCATAACTACAAAGCAAGACCTTGTCTAAAAGAAGATGAAGAAGGAGAAAGAGAAAGAGAAGGAGAAGAAGGAGAAAAGAAGAAGAAGAAGAAACTTGATGATACTATATATACTAATGAATTTTAAAATAATTGTGCTGAGTAAAAAAAATGCCATTTAAAAGAAGTACATATTGTATGACTCTATATCTCTCTCCCTATATATATCTATAAAATTCTTATAGATGCTACCTAATATACAGCTACAGAAAACAGACCAGTGATTACCTTGAGGACAGAGGTGAATAGGAGGAACTGAGGCAGGAGTTCTAAAGGGAATTTGGGAAACGATTGATTATTTTGTGTAGTAGTGGTTTCACAAGAGTATATACTTGTCAAAACTTAATAAATTGTATACTTCAAGAATGTGCAGCCTATCCAATAGAATACTATTTAGTAATAAAAAAGGAAACTAAGATACACGCTAATATATGGATGAATCTCAAAACCCTAGACACCTTTATATGAAATGCCCAGTGAAGGAAAACTTAGCACACAAATAAGATCAATACTTACATGGGCAGGGAGGAAATAGACACTAACTGTAAATGTATATAAGGGATCTTATTTGAGTGATGAAGATTTAAAAAACTGGTTTATGATGTAGTTGCACAACTTGATAAATCTAAAAGACTTTTGAGTTGTACATTAGAAAATGGTAAAGTGTATAAACTATGCCTCAAGAAAATTACAGTGTGCAATATGTCAAACAAAACAAGTTTAAAGAATATTAAAATGTTTACTATTGTATCTGATACAAAGCAAGTATTGAACAAATTTTACTTATTATAATTATCAGGTGATAGCATTAAAAGTTTTTAAAACATTTCGAAGCATTATAATGAGGTTTTCATGAGTGGTATATTGTTCAGTGTGGTGTCTCTTTTTCTTTCGTTTTTTTCACAGCCTGTGTGTCAGAGTGTGAGGGAGAGTAAGTGCGTAATAAAGGACATGGACAGCAGCTTCTGCCTGGTAGACGTTTCGCCTTATTTTGGATAAAAAGAAAATAGAAATAAAGACCAGCCCACGGGTCAGATTTGATCGTGGCTGTGGCATGTGTTTGTACAGCCTGGGACCTAAGAATGGGCTTTACAGAAGTTAAAATCAAAACAGAGAATCCAGGACAGAGGTTGGATCTGGCCTGCAAAGCCTAAAATACTTAGTGTCTGGCTTCTCAGAGAAGAGGTTTGCTGGCCCCAGATCGGGAAAGATGTTTCCTTGCTGAGTGGCAGTGGTGGAATGTTTCTGTGCGCCTGTGCCGGAGAGACCGTCTTGTTCTAGTAAGGCACCTTCCTGTTCCCTGTCAGGTTTGTACGGAAGGTCTCCGGGCTGTGTTCTTTCCAGGTTTCTCCCCAGTATTGATGTAATATGAAATTAATTGATCTTGAATAGTTTACTTTTTCTTCTGTAGCAAAGTGGTAAGTACAGTCAGTTGAATGGTCTTTCCTCATTATATATATATCCTAAAGGTTAGCATCTCAGGTATTGTAATTCTGCCACTAATGCCTTTGTATACAGAAACTATATGAGTACTCTTCTACTTATTTGTTAGCGGTTTCGCCAATAAATTCAATCTTAATCTCTCCTCCCACTTGTATCTAAAACTTACATATTCATGAAATTGATTTTCTGTATACCGCCAAATCAAATGTTCTAACTGGTGAAAATGTCATTCAAATGATAATGGTGAACATCCTGAAGACAGAGCAAGTTATTACTGGAATAGTTTGTTTTTTAATCAGTTGTATTGTTATCATGTTGCCACCATTTATATTCACTCTTGGCCTAAAGAATAATTGGTTGGAAATAAAAGTAAGCTGCTAAGTGATCAGGTTTAAGGAAAGGTCTTTAAAGCATAAAACAAAAATAAAAGACTATAAAGGGAAAAACTTATTTCTTCAACTTTTCCCCCAGGGGCTTTTCCTATGAAATAGAAATGAATCCAAGGCAGATTATCAGAAAACAGAGTTGAAACACATGTATGTGACCAATAATTATCAGCTAAATGACAGTTTAATAGTAAATAATTTAAAAAGATTTATCTGAGTTTATAATATAGGAAACAATATGATAGTCATAAGTCTGTTACAGAGTTGAAACACATGTATGTGACCAATAATTATCAGCTAAATGACAGTTTAATAGTAAATAATTTAAAAAGATTTATCTGAGTTTATAATATAGGAAACAATATGATAGTCATAAGTCTGTTAGCCACATAACTCTTGACATTTAAAAAAATTACAAGTTGACATGTGCACATAAATAAGTTTGAATAATTCACAGAAGTATTTGAGGAAACACTAAAGCCTCTCTCCATATAATTGTGTGTGTGTGTGTGAGATGCCTGTTGGTAGTTTTTTTTTTTTTTTGGTAACTGAAATGTTAAACCACACAGTATAAATATCATCATGACATTAATTTATATATAAGATGCACCATAGTTATTTTTCTGTAATTTTCATGAATGAAAATATAGCATGGTATCCTTTTTTGTGTGTGTGCGTGGTACTGGGATTGGAACTCAGGCCTTGTGCTTCCAAGGTAGGTGCGTCACCACTTGAGCTAAGTCCCAGATGCAGAGATCTATTTCTCCTTTTTGGAGAAGGCATCAGTGCTAGGGCTGGATCCAGGCCGGGTTCTTTTTGCTGCCAGCATAGAGTTATATTCCACCACCAGCAGCAGTTAGTTCCTTATTGATGGACTTGTAATTTGTATCCAGTTTTTTGCTATTATGAATGAGTCTAATGAAATTCTTACAGTATTGCCAACATTTTTCAAGTATACCCATAAAGTAAATTTCCAAAAATAAAATATATGCCTATGCATATTGGAAATTGAAGTAAATTTCCAAAAATAAAATATATGCAAAAGGCTGAGAAGCGATCATATTGAACATTTTGTATTTGAAAATTACCTTCTGAAATGATTAAACTAATTTTAATTCATCCAACAGTGTGTTAAGGTGCTTGTTTCTTCACACCTCTACCAGTAACTGTATACTATCTTAGTTTGATAAGTGATATATTATAGTACATTCATATACACTCTTTTAACATGTTAGAAATTCTGTTCTATCTCCAACACTGCCAAAGGAAAAGCACAAACCTTAGGGTTACAGTCTTCTTCTATCCTACTTCTTAAGCCTCTGAGTTTCCTCACCTGCCCATCATTCTTACTCCTTTTCTTTTCATATTTCTAGTCCTGCCTTCTGATTCTTACCACTTTTTTAAATGTGGCCTCTTGACTCCCTTCCTAGCGACTTGTTTAACTCTCTTGTCCCATTATCTGATGAATGAAGTGGCAAGGTCCGTGATCTTTGAAGGTTGATTGCTTATCAAGCTAAAGGGTCCACAAACACCAAGTGCTTACTTCTGCTTCCTGAAAATAAAACTTTTTCTACTTAGTGTTTGGGACTGACCTGTGATATGTTAGAGATTTTCACTGTATCCTATATACTTTAAAAATTATCCTTATGTAATAGCTTTTTAAAAACTTTATTCTCTGAACAGGGAAAACTGTTAGCTCATTTATAATTTTAACAACAACAAAATTAACAAAATAATGTTATGTGTAAGTTCTTTCAAGCAAATATTAATTTCTGTGCCAGGCATAAGGCTAAGGATACAAAAAAAGAGTAAGACCTGATAATTTTATTTATCCTGACTTCTTCAGGAAGGATACATCTAGTAGACAAAAATAAATTGGAAATAAATTTTAAGAAACATGCTAAGTATTAAACTATATATGAAAGATACATTCTATCTTTTATATATATACAAACAGAGACAGTGATTAATATACCATTCCATGGACTAGTTTAAGGATGTCTTCTAGGAAGAGCTTGGAACATTTATCAGTGAATTGAGGGGTTCCCTCCAGCCCTCCTCCCCTGCCTGTCGTCTCTCCTTCTGGCAGATAGTAGGCACTTAATAAGTAATTGTTGAATTAATGAATATGTGTATGAGTAGACAATCTGCACATTGAAGATCACTTTAGGAATTATTAAAAGACATTTTTATTTAACTACTGAATGAAAAATGTCTTACTTTCTAAAAATTTGATCAATTTACAATAAACTTTCAAACCATTTAGAGTAATGCTACAAGTGAAATTATTGCTGGAATTTAATAAAATTGAGTGTTAGAATTTTTCTTTTCTTCAGACAGGGTCTCGCTTTGTAGTTCAGGCTGGCCCTGAGCTCACTATG
>PVIC010049919.1:0-12989 GCA_004025085.1 Thryonomys swinderianus | reverse complement strand
TTTTTTTTTTTTTTTTTTTTTTTTTTTTTTTGAGACAGGGTCTCACTTTGTAGTTCAGGCTGTCTATGAGCTAACTATGTAGTCCAGGCAAGCCTCGAACTCCGCAATCCTCCTGCCTCTGCCTCCCGAGTGCTGGGATTACAGGCATGAGCCACCACGCCCAGCTAGAATTGCTTGTGCTATTCTAGGTTTCTTGTGTTTCCAGATGAATTTTTGTATTATTTTTTCTAGCTCTGTGAAGTCAACCTTTCAATATTTTAAATGCTAGCATAGGAGCTAGCAGAAAGAATTAACAACTGGGATCCCATCTTACTAAAAAGCTTCTTTACAGCAAGAGAAACTACCAAAAGAACAAAAAGACAACCTACATTATGGGAAAGAATTTCTACCAGGTGTTTCTCAGCTGTTTCTATACTACCTAGAGTATATAAAGAACTTTTTAAAAATCAGCCCTGTAAAATTTAGAGACCAAATTCAAAAATGGGCATCAGAAATGAACAGACATTTTTTCAGATGAAAAAGTATAGGCAGCTAAGAATCATATGAACAGATGTTCAACATTGCTGATCATATGAGATATACAGATGAAAACAACACTGAGATTCTATTTCACGCCACAAAGAATGGCTGGTGTCATGAAATCAATCAAAAACAAATACTAAGGGGCTGGGGATTTAGCTCAAGTGGTACCATGCCAAATGTGGATGCACAAGGGCCAGAGTTTGATCCCCAGTACTGGAAAAAAAAATACTGGTGAGGCTGCTGGGAGAAAGGACCCTTCTCCACTGTCGGTGGGAATGTAGACCGCAGCAACCACTGTGGAGATCAGTGTAGAGATTCATCAAAAAACTAGGATTAGAGGTCCCATTTGACCCTGCTATTTCCATGCTAGGGATATACGTGAAAGAATTAAAAGCATCGAACCATACCAACATATGTGCACCCATGTTTATAGCAGCTCAATTTGTAATAGCTAAATCTTGGAAACAACCCAAATGTCCATTAATTTGGGGGGACTGTATAAAGAAGATGTAATTTTTTAAATAAAATAGAGTTTTACTCTGCCATAAAGAAAATTTATGATAAATTTGAGTGATCTGTACTCAAATAGATGTATTTTGAGTACATACTAATAAGTGTAACAATAGGATACACAATAAAACACTGCATATTTCTCTGGTATAAGAAACTGAAGGTGTAAATGAGTTCTAAAATGCATGATAGGTATTGTGAAATAGGAAGAAACTGTTGAAAAGGAAAAGGGGAAAAGTTAGGGGTAAGCAAAAAGGGAAAGAAAAAATTTGATGGTTAAAAAAGGAAACAAGGAATGCCGGACATGGTGGCTCATGCCTGTAATCCCAGCACTCGGGAGGCAGAGACAGGAGGATTGCTGAGTTCGCGGCAGCTTGCCTGGGCTACATAGTGAGCTGAGGGCCAGCCTGAACTACAAAGCGAGACCCTGTCTCAAAAAAAAAAAGTAGAAACAGTGAACCCGACCCCTCTACTGTCAGAAAATGCTGTGTTTTATTCAGCAATCCCTGAGACCAGGTTGAAATCATCTTCATCTCATATAAAGTCTCAGATGGTTGTACTATAATGAAGTTCCTGTGAAATTACCTCTAATTTCCAGTTGGCGTTTAAAAAAATAGCTGAGCTTTAACAGAGGCATTATGGCAGAATCCTTAACGAGGTCGCATCTGAGAAAAATGAACTCACCAGGAAGATGACTGTGACTGGTGAAGTCTGTATCACAGGTAATGTATGTCCCAGGAATTTATTATTTAAAGCAAGATTAGTGATGTATCAACCAGTAAAAATCTACAAGAAATTCATTTCATAACCTTTATTCCTATCATCATAAGTAACTTAACTTTTCACACATAAGAAGTTCTCATTTAAGCATTCTGAACATCTAAACCAACTGTGCTTCACTGGCAAGAATGTGTTAGAGCCAGGCATGATGGCTCACGCCTGTAATCCCAGCACTCGGGAGGCAGAGACAGGGGATTGCTGAGTTCAAGGCTTGCCTAGGCTACATAGTGAGCTCAGGGCCAGCCTGAACTACAAAGCAAGACCCTGTCTCAAAAAAAAAAAAAAGAATGTGTTAGAGACTTAGTATTCACAATGTTCACTTAAAGAGCATGATTAGAGAAAATTTATCAGTTTAAGTAAACACCAATGGTATTTAGCTACATTTTAAGACATGTGATCTTAAGTCCAAAAGCAACTTTCCTAAGTCCAAAATAATGTAAAGTCATAAAAAGTACAGGTTGAAAGAAACAGAGATTCAAAGCTGAATAAGCAAAGTTTATCTCCCAAATGAGAATAACTCTGACCTTCATCAAAGTAAGATTTCTGATACATTTTGATTTGGTTTAGATTTCTATTTCACTCATAACAAAAGTAATCTATGATTTTTTTCAATAACTACCACATCCATAAAAGAATGGTTAATACATAAAACACTTCCTGTACCAAGCAAGTTAAGCATTGCTATATATGTACTGGTTTAATTTTCTTAACAGCTCCATGAAGTAGAGCTGCACCCCCATGTTCAACACGTACCATGTAAACTGCAGCACACGACACCTGAGAAACTTGTCTGTCAGGGTCACACAGGGCCAGTAAAATACAAGAAGTTCAGCTCCAGAGTCTAAATTATTTTCTTGAAGTACCTCACTCTGATATTGATTTTACTTTATTTTTAAGATAAAACCAACATTTCTTTCTCTTTCAATACACATTTGTGTAGTATATGAACACACCCTTAAATTTATCAATAAATCTGTAATATATTTAAAACCAATTGTGTTCCACTGAAAAAGGTAAAGCACTATTCTCTGTATTACATAAGTATTTAAATGTTAAAAAAATAAACTAGTTATTTCCCATCTTTCTCAGCTGCATGTATTAAGAAGCTATGGGAAATTAAGCATATCAGAGAAAGAAATAGCTCAAGATCCAGCTCACTCATTGAGGTAGCTGCCAAACAGAAAGAAAAGCAGAAAGAATCCAGCTCTGCTGAGTCACAGAACTCTGGGCCCCTGGAAATTCCTTAAAAATGTATCCTCTCCTTTATTCACATGTCTGTGGGACTGCACGGCAGCCTAAAGTCAGAAAGAAGGACTTCATAGCATCAATACTTATTTCCCTTAATAATTTTAATCACTTCTATCTCAGTAAACTCACTTGTCTTAGTTACTTTCTAATTAGACAAAATACCAGCACCCAAAAGTGAAACGAGGAGAGGTTTATTTTGCATTACAATGGATAAAGGTTTCAGTCCACAGTCAGCTGGTTCTAATGCAGGGTGACAGGGCAGAAGATCGAGGTGGTGGAGAAACAGTTATACCAAGTCGGGCAGGAAACAGACAGGGACCAAGGGGGGAGGAAGTGTGTTCACAGCAAATCCACTCTTCCAGCCCACACCTCGTGACCCACCTGTTCCCACCAGGCTTCACGCCCAGCATCCCACTCAGATATAAACCCACCAGCGGACTACCCAATAATGCCATGCCCAATGTCCAGGGACCTTTGCAAAGCCCAACCTATGAGCACACTAGGTTCTGAGGAACATACAGATATAAATCAGAAAAATAATCTTCAAATTAATTCTTTATTTCTGAGTAAGAAAGGCATTTTCAGTAGAGGACTTTCACTTTTGCGTTGGCTCATAGGTAACTGCTGCTATATAGACTCTCCAACAACTTTTTGCAAGTGTATTTTTCATTTACATGCAGCATATTTGTGAAAAATCTACTACTAAAATTCCCTGCTGTGCATGTTTAGACTACAAGATACATTGAAGTGGCCATGTTTATGGTATTCAGTCACATTTCATCCATATCTCATTATTATTTTCTCATTGCAAACCAATCAAATATTCCCAGTCTTTTCATAATTCAGATTGAAAAGATTCCTTTTGAGCCTCTGAAATAATTCTTTCTTATGCAAAAAACTGCTTTAATTTAAGGCTTCTCCCACTTACTATGTTTGTTTGTTTGTTTATTTGTTTTTGGTGGTACCAGGGATCAAACTTGGGCCCTTGTGCCTCCCAGGTTGGTGTGGTACCACTTGAGCTAAATCCCCAGCCCCTCGTTTACTATGAAATGAACCTTGAATAGCTTTAATAAAAAGAACAATTATTTAGACTCATATTCAACCTTAAAGTAACTTCTTGAGCTCTGCTTTTTCCCCATAATGATGTAGTATGCTGCAAGTTTATAAAAATGTGTAAAAACATGGAGAATATTTGTTAAATAAAAGAGTTCCAAAATGTGTGCATACATCCATGTGTATGTATAACATAATGACAATTAGGTTGGTAGTTAGAAAGATTAATACCTAAATACAAAAACATACACATTTTACATTTAAAAATCGAAAGAAATTTATAAAAATGTTTTTGTTTGTATGATGCAGCTTCTCATTTCCTGCGTTTGAATAAGCACATTTATTTATAGAATACTTACAGACCAGCAAACAAAATGTCAGTCCCTGTTCTGAAATTCTTTGATTCTATCCCTGTAGCTAACTACATCTTCCTTCTACCTCAGTTTCTACTTGAGTAGTTTTCATTTACAAATAGATATGTAAATACTGTATCTTTTCTCTGGTATGAGAACCTATAGATGTAAATGAGTTCTAGAATCTACGATAAATTTTATAAAATAGGAAAAATTCAAAGGAAATGTGGTGGGGGAATGTAATGAGGGGAAAGAATAAATATGATTCAAAAAGAAAAAGAAATAGCATGTATATAAGGGGTGGGAGGTTGTGGGGTGGGTAGGGATATGGGTAAAAATGTGAATTAACTTGTGTCATATACTGGTACAAATTCCCCAATGTTGAGGGTGATTGTGAGCTGTATATAAAATGCACCAATAAAGAATTCAATTTTAAAAATACAGTTGCTTTCCAGTCTTATCATTTCATAGTAATAATTCAGCTAATATAAATTAATATAGCTAAATGAGTGCCTCTGTGGAAAGCTCAGACATACAGGAAATATTCACTGAAGATGAGAATTCCGAGGTTTTGCTTATCACAAACATTAAAGGGTAAGAGAAGGGATAGGAATTAGGGCCAAGAAGAATGATTAAAATACATGGCAACGAAGGCCTGAGAGAGGTGGGGCCTAGCAGAGGCCACTGAGCTGCACACAGAGCATCCCCTGTGGGGAAGAGACTCATGGGGCTATGTCCTCATCTGCCCAGCACCAGGTAGAGGAATGCATGAAGTTGGGGGGTTATAATAATTGAATCAGGGATAAAAACATGTTAGAAGGCTTCCATAGGCTATAATGTTGACTATATGGTGATTTTTTTCTATATCAACATGAAATGTTCTGATTTGAGTAAAGTAGGTTGCATGAAGAACTGAGATACACATTTTTAATTTCTTAACCAAATATGTGGCTAAAATACAAAAAAAATAAATTATAAGCAAAATTATCATAAAACAACTTCTAAAATAATATTTTTGCAACATATTTTACTTAGCCAGCTGTCTACTTGTTGCAATGAAAAATGGCACATCAAAGTGTATAACATTCTGTAATTTCTTCTCCACTTTCAGGTGACAATGACAAATTGTTCAAGTTCCTTCCCTGTATTCCCATCATCACCACTTGTTTGAAAAATCGATGCATCACTTGTGGCCAAGCATTACAGATGTAGCCCACAGACTTTCGTTTTCTATTTTCTGTCTCTATCTTATCATTTCCCTCTTCTCACAGTTGTCCACCTGCTCTTTCCTCTCCCTCCTTATCTGTTTGCACTCAACTTACCCTGAACTTGAACACCACCTCCTTTTTAGCCACTCCCTACTCCTCCTCCCACATTCAGCAAGAGGCAAGTCTTCCCCAGGTCACTCTGAGAGCTGACTGGTCTCAAGACTAACATAAGAACGGTCTGGGAAGATGAAGTTCGAAGGAGGAGTGGAACACCGGTGGGCATACACAGGAAAAGGGGAGACAAGAGGCAGGTCGGACCGCACCGAGTCACAGGGAAGGTGTATCGTCCTCCCTAGGCATATACATGTGCCCGAAGTAAAGAGAAAACAAGGTTGGGGTGTCTTGGTCTCTTTGTGGTTGTTTCTCCCTTCCATATAAAATAATAAGGCATAAAAATAGATATATCTTTCCAACTGTTTTACCTCTTTTTAGAATGTTAGAGCTTAATAGTCAAATCTCAGGCTACAAAATTCAGAGAAGATAGTAACTTCACTTTTGCTATGATGAATTCAAAAAGTACATAAATAGATAAAAATATTTGTTGATGCATACAGAAAATATAACATTCCATTAATTCATGCTAAATTGAGATTAAAAATATTTGTTGATGCATACAGAAAATATAACATTCCATTAATTCATGCTAAATTGAGATATTATGTACATTTTCATTTTTTGGTATTTAATTACCAATGAGTTAGATGATTTTATAACATCTACATGATAGTAAGGCAAGAAGAAAACTGGAGTGTATTCTTCAGATATACTAAAGCCAGTGTTTATCATGTGCTAGACTTTTAGTAGGCAGATTAAATTGCCAAATGACTTGACACTTTTAACTCATTTAATCCTCACAGAACAATGTAGCATTATAATCACCCTCATTTTACAGATAAGAAGACAAGTCAGTTCACAAAGGCTGAGTAAGCATTGTTAGAAAGTGACCAAACGAGACTGAGTGAACTCGGCAGAATAAAACTAAGAACTGCTTCAGAATTTAACAGAAATAGCCCAAGGACCATGGAAGACACAAAGCACAGTGTATTTAAGACATAGATACTGGTCCGATGCAAGAAGTTTCTGATCTAAAAGAATGAGTAAATTGATTCTTTGTATTGTTATCTTTGTCTTCATTGCGTTAATTTCTGCTCTGATCCTTATAATTTCCTCCATAGTACAAATTTTGGGTTTGTCTTGCTCCTCTTTTTTTAATAATTGGAGGTTCATCATTAGATTGTTTGAGTTTACTCTATTTTCCAGGTGTAGGAATTCACTTCTATGAATTTCCCTCTTAGAACTGCTTTTATTCTGTTCCATAAAGTCCTGTATGTTGTACTGGGGTTATCATTTAATTGTAGAAACTGTTTACTTTCTTCTTTAATTTGTTTTGTGGCCCACTGGTTGATCAACAAAGTGTTGCTCAATATCTATGTGTTTGTAAGGATCTTGGAATTTCTTTTGCTATTGAGCTCCAGTTTCAAGGCACTATGGTCTGATAGTATGCAGGGGATAACTTCGCTTCCTTTGCATTTACTTAAACCTGTTCTATGAACTAGGATGTGATCTAATCTGGAGAATGATCTATGAGCAGCTGAGAAGAATGTATATTCTGACTTTGTAGTTTAAAATACTCTGTAGGCATGTATGAAGTTGATTTGTTCAAAAGTTTGATTTAGCTCAAGTATTTCCTTATTGATTCTTTGTCTAGTTGATCTGTCAATTTGTGACAGTGGAGTAGTTTACTAGCTGTTTGTTAGACAAAGGGCTACTATCTACAATATATAAAGAACTTAAACAAATAAGTCCCCCCAAGTTTAAAGATCCAATTCAAAATGGGCATCTGAAATGAACAAACACTTCTCAGAGGCAGAAGTCAAAGCAGCCAAGGAGCGTATGAAGAAATATTCAACACCATTGGTCATTGGAGAGATGCAGATGAAAACAACACTGAGATTTCACCTCACTCCACAAAGAATGGCTGCTATTGTGAAATCAACAAGCAATAAATGCTGCTGAGGCTGCAGGGAGAAAGGAACCCTTCTCTACTGTTGGTGGGATCGTAGACTTGTACAACCATTATGGAGATCAGTGTAGAGATTCCTCAGAAAACTAGGATTAGAGGTCTCATTTGACCCTGCTATTCCCAAGCTTGGAATATACCCAAAGGAATTAGGTTCATATTGTAAAGACATATGTACACCCATGTTCATGGCAGATCAGTTTATGATAGCCAAATCATGGAAACAACCCAGATGCCCATCAACTGGAGACTGGATAAAGATGTGGGGTGTTTATAAAATGGAGTATTACTCAGCCATAAAGAAGGACAAGTTTCGGACTGGAGGGTTAGCTCAGTGGTTCCGGCGCCTGCCTCACAAGCATAAGGACCTGAGTTCGATCCCCGGTTACCACATAGAATGCTGGGCGTGGTGGCTCATGCCTGTAATCCCAGCACTCGGGAGGCAGAGACAGGAGGATTGCTGAGTTCGCGGCGGCTTGCCTGGGCACCATAGTGAGCTCAGGGCCAGCCTGAACTACAAAGCAAGACCCTGTCTCCAAAAAGCAAAAAAAAAAAAAAAAAAAAATGACAAGTTTCATTCATTTATATGCAAATGGATACACCTTGAGGATACACTAGTAAGTGAAATAAATAGATCCCACATGTGTAACTACCATATCTTTTCTCTGGTATGAGAACCTGTAGATGTAAATGAGTTCTACAATGTATGATAGCTTTTTTAAAATAGGAAATATGCAAAGGGAATCTGGTGGGGGAACATAATGAAGGGAAAAGAATAAATATGATTTGGAAAGAAAAAGAAATAGCATGTATATAAGGGGTGGAGGGTTGTGGGTGTATAGGGATATGGATAAGAATGAGAATTAACTTCTGTCATATACTGGTACAAATTCCCCAGTGTTGAGTGTGATTGTGAGCTGTATATAAAATTTACCAATAAAGAATTCAATTAAAAAAGAATGAGTAAAATATGGATATAAACACTATAAGAGAAAAAGCTATAGATGTCACATATAAACTATATGAATGTTAAAAGAAAGGAGATTGGTGAAGAGAAGAATTAGGTAAGATTTTAGGAAAGAAATAACATGAGTTGGGCCAAAATACTATAAAATTAGTAGTTTTCTACCAATTCTCTGCTCACTCATATTTAGAAGCATCTGTCTCACAAAACAGGGCTATACATCTCATTTAGAAATTCGTGTCTAAAAATCCAGAGTGTTTCTACAACTCTAGCCTGATTTCAGTTCCTGAGAAATGTGTTCAGACATCTGAAAAATTATTGTGAAATTATGCTCTCAGCTTAGAAGTTTGAAAACTGGTATTCTGAATTCTTGTTACCAGCAGAAAATCCATTTTTTGGTTCACCACAATTTTTGCCTTTTCTCTACATTTCCATTTTTCTCATACAGAATAAACCATTTTATTACTTAAAATATTTCTAAGTAGAACTTCATTATCAGTATGAGCAGTCTTAATTATTTTATAATTCTGATGTCAGTAAACATCAGAAATCTGGCCTGTTACCTGGCTTTATGAAGAAAGTTCTAATGAGCATAGCTATATTCATTTCTTTTTAGGTTCTCTATGACTACTTTCATGTTGTGGGAGCCAAGTGGAGCGATTTCAGCAGACACACAAAGCTGAAATATTTACTCTGCTCCTGTAGAGGGAGCTTGCAGACCTCTGCCACCAACCATTCATGTGGCAAATTTTTTTTTTTTTTGTGGTACCAGGGATTGAACTCGGGTCCTTCTGCTTCCAAGGTAGGTGCGGTACCACTTGAGCTAAATCCCCAGCATGCGGCAAATATTTAAGAGTAGAAGGCTGGCACATAGCTAGCACAAGTTGTTAGCTGAAAGATGACACCCTCATTAAACCAAATTACAACATAAGTGATAGCATACTGCATTTTCGATTATAATTAATCATCACATATAAGGAAGATCTTAACTTTTGCTAAAGAAAAAACAGTAAGTGATGGGCAAAAAATTATCTGGAAGTGTTCTATTATTACTTCCTATAATACTAGTTAATATTTATTGAGCCTTTACTAGTGCTACACATTATGATGAGCATTTAATATAAATAGCATGCCATTTATTCCTCACTACTCTCCTAGGATGTAAGTGCTTTTATTATCTTCATCTTGCAAATAACACAAAGTGATTAATGTCTGAGATTCCACAGCTTTTATTTGTTAAATATGAGATTTTCTAGAACATGTTTTCATTCCTTTAGATACTAGAAATAGAGTGATTTCTTAAAAAGGGATAGATTAATAATAATAACACCTACCATTTACTGAGATCTTTCTCTGGGCTTGGGATTCTTCTTTGTTCTTTAAACCTACTCTCTAATTCTTACACCAAGCCTTTAAAGTAAGAAAGGTATAAATTCTCTCTGTCTTAAAAATAATGAATAATTGATAGGTTTTGCAACTGACAAAAGGAACACATCTAGTAAAGTGCAAAATATCACCTGAAACTTATGTCTACCTGACTCTGTTTATTAAACCATGTTATTTCCAATTTTTAAAAATCAAGTTCATGCCTCCATAGTTCATGAAATTAAACCACACTTAATAGTGAAAGCTGTATGTGTACAATAGCTGAACAATGAACTCTCAGATAGGGCATGTAATGAAAAACTACTCTATACAAAGGGTAAAATGAAAAATAGGGAAATATAAAATATATTTCTTAAAAATAAGTACATTATGTATTACTGCACCTATGGTTTAAACTAAGAATAACTCCTAATAGAAATGCTAGAGACACTAATTAGAAACCTTTCTTCTGATAGAAATAATGTTATGTTAATACTTAACAAATATTTCAGACATAATCATATATCTTTTTTCAAAGGACAAGAGAACTGGCCACCCATTTCTACATTTTTGTTGAAGAAACATGTGAAGAGTTAATGTGAGCAATACCCTTCTCTTAGATCTGATTAATTACAGAGATAAGATGGGGAGGCTCTGGGCTCTAGGACAAGAGAACGGAGCTGGAATATTCTGCCACTCTGTGTCACCACACACCAGCCAACTGACTTGTTGGTGCCTCCTTTTCCTCATCAAAAAGGTGGCTCACAAGACATCAAGATCATGAGGTATTCCCTCTCACACCACATCTATGTCATAGAATTATTATCCTTCCAGTTATAATAATTTATCCAAGAAAGGGCATCAAGAGAAACTATTACTGTCTTCCCTTAAAAACTCCTACTTTGCATACAGATTCCACACATCCTTTTGGTTTGAAAGGAATTACTTCTGTACCTACTATGTCTGGGCAAATTCCCAGATGTTCACAAAGGGCAGGGCCTTTCAGGAAGTACCAGAAAGAACTTGAAGAAATGAACAGATGCTGGAAAGGTGACCTATGTATGTCTTCATCACACTGGTTTCTGTGTACCAGGGGAAACAGTAACAGGAACCAGACTACAGAGGATTCTCAAATATCACATTAATGAATAATGATCCTGATAAAACCAGCACATCCTGCATGTCACTAAAAAGTCACAACTTGCAATATGTATTCTACTATGCTAGAAATATTTCACACTGACCTTTTCTTGTCACCAGTTAACACAATCAAATAATTATTTGAGATTCACCTGGGTATCACACATTCAACATTTAATGAATACTTAGCAGAAAGCAGGTACTGTGATGGAATTAAGGAGTAAGAGGTAACAAATACCACCATCATGTGGGAATGCTCAGTCACAAGTTTAGTAATAATGTTAAAATCTTTGAAATACATGCTTTGAACAGAACATAAATTGAGATTCTAAAAACTATATTCAAAACCCAAACCCTAGGTAAAAGAACAAGATAGAAAGTTTAAGAGTAATATTAGAGACAACTTCCACATGTGACAATCCCATTTCATGATTGCTTAACCCACAGTACCACTATTTAAGTCTGTAATGGCGAGTCGGACCAACTCAGTGAGAGAAATCAAATGATTGCTACATTGATACGTCACAGACATGAATATTATTGAGTATGATTTAACTCCCAAACTAAAAACTGAACTCTAAAATTCTTATAAACCATGTCATAATTTACATATTGGATGAGGTAAACATAAAAGCAACAGCTTTCCAATTTACCAGCAACAACCAATTAGAAAATACAATGAGAAGAATATATATTCACAACGAAACAGATACTGTAAAATAACCAGGAAAAAACAAACAATAAAATGTTTTTTTCGTGGCAGACTGAGGGACCAGTGGAGGGCGGACCGGACCCAGCAGCTGTAGGCCCCGCCGTGCCTTGTTTCCAGTGGACTGAGGGACCAGCAGTGGGTGGACCAGACCCAGCAGCTGCGGGCACCGCCGTGCCTTGTTTCCGGTGGACTGAGGGACCAGTGGCGCGAGGACCAGACCCGGTGGCTGCGCGCCCCACCGTGCCTTGTTTCCGGCAGACTGAGGGACTAGCGGCGGGCGGACCAAACCCAGCAGCTGCAGGCCCTGCCGTGCCCTGTTTTCAGGCATACCGGACCCAGCGGCTGCAGCCCCGCCGTGCTTTGCTTCCAGAGGACTGAGGGACCAGCGGAAGGCGAACTGGACCCGGGGGCTGCAGGCCCCACTATGCCTTGTTTCCAGCAGACTGAGGGAGCAGCACGCGGACGCGGCTGCAGGATGCAGTCCATTTCCAGTGGACTGAAGGCCGCCCACCAGCCCACTGTATCCCGGAGCTGTGCAGTGAGGAGTCAGACGTAGAGGTAACACATAAGCTCAAAGTATCCAGTATAGAACCTAACGAACCTTTTTATCTTATATACTGTGTTTAATACTGATATTGGCATTTATTGGATTATGGTAACAAACATGATGTGATTGTTCTGCTCAAATACCTACCATGATGTGTCAGGAGTGAGAAATCTCAAGGGTTATTATAGATTCAAGGAGGACCCCCCCAGGAAAGTGCTGCTTCCAAAGGGCCCTAGATAATAGAAAGAGACCTGCAACAAACATTGCCCTGTCATCAGACAAAGAAGAGCATTAAAAAACAAAGAAAAAGTAGAAATGGGAAAATACACAAAAAACCACACACAAAGATCACCACCACAGGGAAATTCAGAGAAAAGGGAAATAGGGCAAACTGAAACTCAAACACCAGGACTCTTGGAGATGGTAACTAAAGCAGATCTAGTAAAATGGAAAGCAGAACTCATCTCTGAGATCAAAACAGAGATACTGTCCTCAGTGAAAGACTTC
>PVIC010049918.1:0-12987 GCA_004025085.1 Thryonomys swinderianus | reverse complement strand
GCTGGCCCTGAGCTCACTATGGTGCCCAGGCAAGCCGCCGCGAACTCAGCAATCCTCCCGTCTCTGCCTCCCGAGTGCTGGGATGACAGGCGTGAGCCACCACGCCCAGCATTATATGTGGTAACCGGGGATCGAACTCAGGTCCTTACGCTTGCGAGGCAGGCGCCGGAACCACTGAGCTAACCCTCCGGCCCGATATATGTACTTTTTAAATTGGAGATATTATCATACTTTCAACCAAAGATGAGAATTTTAAAATTTTTATTAATATACCAAATTGTTTCCAATAAAGGTGATATCAATATAGATACTGATGCACAGTATCACAGAACCCAGCATTTTTACACAAGAAAATTAATTTGATATAGGAAAAAGGGTTTCGAGTCAACAAGTGACAGAGATAAATTTTTCTGATGTAAATACAGCAATGTGCATCTGCCTTGTGTAGTGCAGTTTTCACCTTTGAAAATCTGATAAGAGAATGTTTCCTATCTGCAGGTCTGACTAAGCTCGTTTGAGATTCTTAGGAATTACAAATGTGTACAGAATCTAGCATAAGAGCAGATGCTCAGGAAGATTCAGTTAAAAGAAATGGACATGGGCTTTTCACGTCCTATGAGGATGGGAAATCTGGAAAGAGTGCCTCTTCCACCCCCACAAGAAAAGGCGGAATACTCTATAAATTAGTGATTTCCTTGTATCTAGACAGTAATGTCAAAACAACCAGCTGGTATCAAGTCTGAAGAACGAAAGGGTCCTGCGAAGAGGGATAGCACATGAGTTCTGGCTCACCTGTGGCTGTAAAGAGGAGAGAAAGTCACCAAAGAAGCTGCTAGAAAGCATGTGGCTACTTGAAACAAATTTTTATGAACCAAATGGGGGGTTGCACCCTTGTATTTTAATCTTGACAGCCAGAGAGAGGAGAAATTTACACATACACAACACACTCACACTGAGGGTCTTTTACAATAATTTATTATTCACATCGAATGGAGGGAAGGCATGAAAACAGGTCCAGTTCCTTTACCTGTAGAGTACAAGTCCTACACCCTAAGGCAAAAGGTAGCAGATCCTATTCTCTAGTCCCTGTGGGGAAAAAGATAATGATCTACTGCAGTTGGGGAAAGGTAGAAAAATAAAGTCCTCCACTTCCAGGGCAAGGGTAATAACTAGTTCTTGGCCAAACTGATTAGGAGAGGAGCAAAATACCTATAAAATGCCCAGTTCCATGGCTACTTAGTGGCATAGGTTCTTTGAAGGCTGAAGTTGATTCTAGAAAACAGAGAACTCCTCCCTGCTGGGCACCAGCAGTCTAAGGAACATTTAGTAAGAGGCAATAGCAGTACAACCTCTAGAAGGCCAGGGTGCGGAGAGATAGGCTTTCTGAGGCACACGCAGACAGGGAAAGATTGAACAACTAACAGCAAGGAAGGGAAAGAAAAAATTTGGTGGTAAAAAGGAAAAGATGGAAACAAAATTTATGTATATAGGAGGGTAGGGGCTTAAAAATAAAAATCAAGGCTGGGCGTGGTAGCTCACGCCTGTGATCCCAGCACTTGGGAGGCAGAGGCAGGAGGATTGCTGAGTTTGAGGCTTGCCTGGGTTACACAGTGAGCTCAGAAGCAGCTTGAGGGAGACCCTGTCTCAAAAAAAAAAAAATCTGAAATGCCTAAAAATCAAGGTAAAAAAGCCCACTTTCAATAAACAAAGCAATTAACATAAACAACCACAAAAATGACTTGGACATTGAAATGATCAGACACAGAATTTAACAAACTACTACACATGCAAGGCTTTAAGGAAAATATGAGACACATACATGAACAAAGGAAGAATTCAGTAAAGATGTTAACTATAAACATTTCAAATAGACATGCTAAAAGTGAAAGCAGTAATAGCTAAAGAATTAATATTTGCATCATTGAACTTCAACGAGCTGAGAAAGGGGTCAGTGAAAGTTAAAAAAGGAAAAAAAAACAGGATATAAACTGAAACATTAATAATGAACACACATAAACACACACACACACACACCACACTCCACTAAAGAGCATGCAAGGGCAGCAAGATAGTATTAAATGATCTGTCACACATGAATTTCTTTCTACAAAAAAAGAAGAGAACAAAGCAGAATAAATATATAGAGATAAAAACAGAGAACTTCTGTATGATAATAAAATATGTTAAACTACATATTGAAGAAGTTTCAACAACACCAAAGTTTCAAATCCCTACCTGATATTATCGCTGACAAATATTCCATAATCACACATACACTAACAACAATAACAACATACTCTGTACATGTTTCATATTTAAACTTCTGAATAACAAAGATGAAAAGTCATAAAAGGGGCCAGAGGAAAACTACAATGAAGTGAAGATAAGAATAACACGAGACCTTAGAAACTATGTAAACTAGAAGACAATAGAGTCATATCTTTACAGTGCAGAAAGGAAAAAAAAAAAAAAACTATCAACCCGGAATCCTATGCCCAGTGTAAAAATCTTTCAAAACTAAAGGAGAAATGGTATTTTTTTTACACAAATGGAATCAATTACTGGAAGTCCTGAACTACAGAAAAAGTTAGGGGAAATTCTTTAGACTTCAGTTCTTTATACCAGATAGGTATGGGAATTCGCATAAAGAAATGAAAAATCCATAAGAAGCTAAACTGAAGATTGCTTTTAATTACGCTAAAACATAATTGACTACCTAAATATAAATAGTAGGTCTGAGTACAGGAAAGAGTAAATGTAGCAAATATGAGAAAAATTTAGTACTCTAGGTTTACCTCACATGTGAAAAAACAGAGCAATCATAACCACAAAACACTAACTGGGACACTATGAAGTAAGCAACTGAACATTTCTTGAAGGACACTGCCATTAATTGAATATGTACTGGCAAGTTTCAATGTTTGTTCAAACCCATAAACTCTAAGAAAGTATAAATCTAGTATATACCCTGTATATACTAGAGCTCAATATACCTTGATTTTTATTATTATGCTCATTTAAAATAAAGTTCACATCGTCATATATTTAGAGATTTTTTTGTAAGAATCTTTTTGGTTTGGATTTTTTTTTTTGAAACAGGGTCTCACTTTGTAGTTTAGGCTGGCCCTGAGCTCATTATGTACCCCAGGCAAGCCTTGAACTCAGTAATTCTCCTGCCTCTGCCTCCTGATTGCTGGGATTACAGGTGTGAGTCACCACGCCCGGCTAGAATGTTTTTGGTTTGTGTCTTGTTCCGAGTAACTACTTTGAAGATAATGATACACAGTGTAATAACTACTGTTATTCTTATCACTTAGTCACAAAAGTTTATTTTATTATTACTATTTTTTTTGAGACAGGGTCTCACTTTGTAGTTCAGGCTGGCCCCAAGCTCACTATGTAGACCAGGCAAACCTTGAACTCAGCAATTCCTGCCTCTGCCTCCCGAGTGCTGGGATGACAGGCGTGAGCCACCACACCCGGCACTGTGGTATGTGGTATTGATTACTGGTGGGCGTGAGTCACCATGCCCAGCATTGTAAAGTGGTTACCGGGGATTGAACTCAGGACCTTGTGCTTGTGAGGCAGGTGCAGGAACCACTGAGCTATATCCTCGGGCCCTATTTTATTTTTTAATAAATATGCTTTATATGAAATTCTCATGCTCAGTTTACCTGTTTACCCTTTTTGCTTTTCTGACAAGTGATTTAAAAAATACTCTTGTGTTTTGTAATCCCACTGTTGTTCCTTACCTTATATCTGAGATTAGTTCTAACATTTAACAATGAAGACAACTCTGCATCTTCCAGTAAGAAGAAACACACACACGCTTCAAGACTGAAATATGTCAAGAGCCATGGAAAGTTTACATCTGTCACTTCTGGCTATGAATATGTTGCAGATATCTATCTATATGGAAGGTGGCAAAACTGACTGGGCTGAACGCACAACTTGTAATTATTGAGAATGTGATGCAGTTAAGATAGGATAAATGATAGAGTTGTGTTTTATTATATCATTGTCTGCAGCTATTAATTTTGTGTAACAGGTAAGGACAAATGGTTTGAATAAAACAACTTTGATCATAAAAACTGACACTCTTACTGTTCCTTCTACTCACCAACATTCGTTCTACTTGCAAGACCTGCCCACATGCTACTGCTGCTTTTCAACTTCTGTGCTGTACATGCTTTTGTGTAAGGTTTAAAAATCATCTCTCCTCTCCACACTGGGGAGATGAAGTGAAAAAAAAAAGCCTCCTCTGAGCCGATGTAAATCAGAGCTGTGCATCTTGGCAAGCACTGAGAGCCCTCATCTGAACAAGAAAGAGGCCCCTTCTGCTAGGGTAATATCAGAACAGTACCACACACACCGTGTGCAGAGGAATCATGATCAGCCTACAGGAAAGATCAGCCATGGTACACCAATTTTATTTTTGAGGGACAGGCCTGGGAAAGAGGAACACTGCATTCATATAAAACTTATACAGTGAACAGATGGACAAAAATGCCAGTTTCCCATATTAGAGAGTGGGAGAAAGGAAGGTGGCCAAGCCCATAGGGCTACTGAAGCATGTCAAGCCCAAGTCAGCCCTTAAGACTTCCCGTGCTTCCTACCAGAATGCATTAACAGCATCCTGTACGGCCATACTTTTAGTTGGTTACCTCATATGTGGCCTCTTGGCATCAGCTTAAACTGTCACTTTCCAGTGAGTTAATAAGATTAACACTGATCCTCCATCCTAAATAAACCCCCCAAGTCTATGATTTTATCACAAAGAGAATTTTCTTACAGACAAATACTACATTTGATATTGTGCAGTTTTTGTGTACAGATATAATACCTGTGGCTCTCTTACATTTTGCTCTCCAAGATACATGCACACTTACACATTCTTAGATCATAAGCCCTAATATAGCAGAAACATTGTATTTTTCATCATTTCATCCCAGAGACTGTAACAGTGCTTGGTAAATACTTATTGCTCAAATGTATCATTAAATATGTCCAAGGTTTTCCTTGTTAGGTTCTGCAGCAAACTTTCTCCCCGCACACACACACACCGCTGTATATAAAATGCTATGAAATTTTTCCTCTTAATAACAGTCAGTTTAAAGTTGTATATAGGTAACTAAGATAGCAGGAATGTGTACTATAAAACACGTGATATTTTTATTTAGTCACATTTTGCTTGAATCAGTTTCCTTTTCCAATGGTAACTTTAATTTTCTGCTAATAACTTGGGTTTCACGTTGGTTTGCTTGGTTCACTGCAGAGTAACCAGTCCATTCTTTTTGCAATAACAAGCTATGATGGTTACAGATGTCACTGAGCTATCTTAATTTAATTCATGTCTCAAAGTGAAAAGTTATGTATTGGCATTATTTCAGTTGCAATGTGGTGAATGAGGTTTGATTTACAAACGGGGGTTTGATTTACAATTATCATCCTTGGCCAGGGATTTAGCTCAGTGGCGCCACCCCCTGCCTTGCAAGCGCAAGGTCATGAGTTTGATCCCTGGTATTGTAAAGACAACAAAATACAATTATTGTTGTTACCAGAAATGAAGAATGAATAATCTCGTTCCACTTACCAGATAGATTTTTCCATAAGTACCAAATCCAATGGCCTTATCTAGTGAGAATATTCCAGTCGGATCCTGTGAAAAGCAAAAAACAAAGCATGTCCACCTTTTCTGGTAAAAATCCAATCTGCCTTGTTTCTTTAGAATTTACCACTGGAAGAATCTAAGTGTCATTTACCAAAAGAATAGACATGCCAGAATCTGCTTGGACCAAGTCTTGTCATTTGTAAAGCACAAACGGTGACGTGAGCATTGGCAATTTTGTAGCTAATCATAGATTTACACTGCATGCAATTATGAAAAGCTGAAGTATATTCATGATACAATTAGAAAAAGAATTAAAATAGAAAAAAGTTCATTTATTTTCTATTGAAATAACCTCTTAACATCCACTTTTGAGTGCTAAAACACAACAATGAGTTCTAGATATTGAATATGAAGTCTAGATGACTTATTTATATCACATTAATTCTAAAAGAAATATTTCAATATATGGATAACAATACAAGCTCATGGCATGAAAAGAGAATTATTTTTAAAATACTACAGCATGTTGGATTTGTTTTGCTTGTTCAAATTTGCAGCAGCTGAATGCCTTTTCATGCCACTAATGATCCTTTGAGACTGAAGTTTAAATATGGCATAAGGAAGAAAATATAACATATTTATGGATGGCATTCTAAGGCTCATATATTCAACCACAAGCATTATTTTCTGACCTTTAAACATGGATATCTTTTCTTTGCTTGCCACAAAACATGGCTCCCTGAACTTTATCACTGTTGGAACCCTTAGACTAACGGTTCATTTTAGCGACACTTATATGAGGTGTGAGGAGATGCCAATTTATTTTAAGAGAGGTAAAACATTGGCAAATTCTTGGAAATTCACATTACTTCTAAAACATGAACGTATAATCCTTTTAGAAAAAAAATCTATCACTGAAAAATGTGGATTAAATGGAAAGAATATTGAGTATATACAATGTATATCAATGAAATTATAAATTTGAAACTGGCATGATATTCATGTAATTTAGCAAAACTGTCATACAGACATGACACAGTTCCGGGATTACTTGTATTAACAAGTATTTCAACAAGTCAGAGAGTAGGAGACTTAAGTTTTAGCCCACCTTTTCAATTAATTTACAACTCCAGGTCTGTTGTTTACTTTCTCCAAGATTGAGTTTTAACACATGTAAAATGAAGGTGCTGTGTTAGGTATTTCTCAGCTCTAAAATTCTACATGAAAAAATCAGATTCTATCATCCTAAAATCTCAGTGTTCCCTGTGGATTGATACATTTTTAACCTAGCAGCTTAGCAGCTTAGTTTCTCCAAAAAGATCATCAAAATTAATTTTACAATAGATTAAGTTATAATTATCAGCAAACAGTTCAAGGAATATGTGCCTCATGAGCATATACATCTTTTAAAAAATCTTTAAAATTTGAGAAGTAAAATATTATTGCAGTGCCACTGATATTATACATATCACCTTTGTTATAATTTGTTGCAAGATTTATGGGGAATCAGGCCTACTCTCCCTTCAACCCCCCATATACATAAACTTTCTGTTTTTTTTTTTCTTTTGGATGTTACTGAGAAATTTTAGACAAATAATTCTGGAGAAAGAGCATTTCTGAAGAATTCCACCCGCTAGGAGATGCCTATTGGTAAATCATGCTTTGTGGCAGTTAAGGCTGAGTTGAGTTGACAAAGATACCATGTATTTGAGAATTGTTGACCTGTCTACACACCCTGCATTTTTAATCTTTGAGAACAATCTAAAATTTCTTGAATATCGCTCCTAGCTTTTAATAACATATGCACCTTATATTCAGACTTGAACTCAGTTATCTAATTCTGCAAAAGAGAAATCAAGAGAATTACTAGAATAATAAACCGCTTGTGACAATTATGGATACTTTATCTATACACACCTTATATGGAAATTTTGTCCTACTCAAAAATAATCAAGCCATATTAACTACCTTCATACTTACATTTAATAAAACAATATTTTACAGTTTCCTGTTTTAAAAGGCCTACTATTCAAAGATTCTAAGACTTTTTTTCATTGGTTTGACAGAAATTCTTTATTCTGCACCTCCATGCTGCTCTCTTTCCAGGTTAAACAGTTGTCAAATTGAGAAAGAGGAGGGAAGGAGCTCCCCTAACTACTGTTAATAATGTCCAATATTTATATTATTATATTAATAATTATATTATTAATATTGTTTATATTCTATATTATATTGTATTATTATATTTTCCATTTTCGATCATAGCAAATTTATTCTGGGCTCCCAAGAAAAGAAGCACCGAAAAGCAATTGGTTTTGGTCACTATAAAGTTAAAAAGTCCATATTAGAATCGTCGCCGTAGGATACGTTCCTGGTCCTCTGGACGGCGCTGCCACCCTGAGATAAGAAAATCAGATGAGGAAAACATTTCTGCGTATCACTGATGCATCAGTGCAGCGATTATCTGGGTGCGCGGTGTGTTCTGGCATCTCATTTGGATAAACACTGAAGCAGAATACCGAAGTTCTAAAGCTTTTGCTCAAAAAGAAATATTACTAAAAACCTGTTTTAAGACATTCCTAAACCTCAGTATTTTGGACAAACATTTTAGATATATATATCCTGTGTTATCTCCTGAAATTTGACAGTCCTATCAGGATACCCCTTAAAACCTAGAATGGTAGAATGTTGTGTCTGCCTTCTGAATTCAAGAGAAGGAAAGAACGAGCCCCTGGACCGAGCCCATTTCCGGAAAAGTGGGCTAAGCGGATAAAAAAAGTACCACTAGAAGGCAGTGTTTACCGGTCTAGGGAACCGCCTTTAAAACTGATTCCGATCAACAAATCCAAATATGGCAGTGAATAAGAAAATAACCGACCCAGGAAGCCGTCAACCTAGGCAAAAAGAAATTTCACTTTTAGGATAAGAAACAAGGAGAATGAGCGAATGTGGATCAGTAGTCAGGCAGCAACAGGAAGCAGACTGCATGCTGCCAAGAAGACAGCCGGGGCTCTTATTTTAATAGGAGAAACAGTGATTTTATGAAAATAGTTTCTAGAGAGAGAACCTCAACATGGTGGATAAGAGAGGATAAATGCAGGGAAATATTCAGAAATAGTAGGCGAAATGGGCCTTTCAACTCAAGTGGAGATTTTAGAAAGAAAAATCTCTTCCTGTACATCAGTGGCTCTCAAAATGTGAATTTCACAGATTCTCCCTATATGAGAATCATCTGAGGAATCCTGGTAAAAAATACAGTTTCCTTCAGGCCTAAAATGGAATTGTTAATTCAGAATTTCCTGGAATAAATCCCTCAAATCCCCACATGATTGTTGTACAATAATATTTGTGTGCTAATTTATAAAACACTCTGCTTTAGAAATTAGAAAAAAAAAAAAAACTTTAAAATACCCTAAAGTGCAATGTCAAGCTGAGGTGATGCTCTATACCCGGGACAGAATGAAAGTTTAAATTTCTGTGAATTTAAAAATAAAAGTGTAGGGCCAGAGATTTAACTCAGTGGTTCTACTTCCTGCCTAGCAAGCACAAGGTCCCTGGTTCAGTCCTGGTAACCACATATAATACTGGGCGTGGTGACTCACGCCCACCAGCAATCAGTACCACACACCAGAATGCCAGGCATGGTGGCTCACGCCCATCATCCCAGGACTCATGAGGCAGAGGCAGGAGGATTGCTGAGTTCCAGGCTTGCCTGGTGTACATAGAGAGCTCAGGGCCAGCCTGAACTACAAAGCAGGACCCTGTCTCAAAAAAATAAAATAATAAAATAAAATAAAATAAAATAAAATAAAATAAAACAGTAAAATAAAATAAAGTAAAATAAAATAAAACAGTAAAGTAAAATAAAATAAAATAAAACAGTAAAGTAAAATAAAATAAAATAAAACAGTAAAGTAAAATAAAATAAAGTAAAATAAAATATTAAAAAGGTACTTCCTGCCCAGATCTAAGAAAAAGGAAGCTTCTTATGATTTAACATGGAAATCAGGTTTGCTCTTAGTGGTAGAAGACCAAAAGAGTGGGCAGGTAGATTCAATGTAAATTAAATGTAATTCAAATATAGTTTTACATCATGTACTAATTCAGATTACTACCACTACTGTCCTCAAGGACTGTCTAACCCAGACCTCACTAAAGATTAGGGCTACCTGTGACAGTGTCAAATACAAAGGGCACAGCCATGAGGAATGGATTACCATACTGGGCATGGAAGATGAACGGACAATGGCAGTGAAAGACTTCCCAGATTTGGAGATGAATATATATATATATATATATATATATATATATATATATGTATGTATGTATGTATATGGAGGGGGAGGGGGAATGGAGGGAGAGGGAAGGAGGAGAGAGGAAGGAGGGATAGGGGAAGGGAGGGGAGAGACCTAGACCTTTGGTTGTTATGGGTGGGTAAGGTAGAAAAATTGAACAATACACACTCATTTATAAGAAAGATATGTATAAAGATATAAGGCTTTACAATTCTCTGCACTTTCACATTTGCTTCTCACCCCTAGGAAATGTTTATTCAATAGAAAATCGGGGAAAATCACAGTATCCCACTGATTAAGAAGCATGATGGACTTGACCTACTATTCATTCAGTTATGCTGGCTCTCTTATGTCTCCAGGCTTTATTGAAAAAAAAAAAACAGTTACAATAAAAATTCACTTGTATTTGTAAAAGCGATGTGGTTTTCTTCCCCTTCCCCTCATTCCCAACTTTCATTTCTGCTTAATATTTTTATGTTTAGAAATATTATCGATCCAATAAAAATACCAGGGAACTTGTTATCACTTTCTTTAAATCCTAATTTGCACAACAAACTTGTCCTGCTGCAGTGCTTTTGTATTCTGGTCAGTTAGCTAATTATCCCTACAGAGCACATAATTTATCAGTCTTAAACTAGACTTGGGCTTAATTATACTGTATTTTTATACAATGCAAGATTCTTTTTTGATCAATTTGACAGTCTAAGGTCTGGATCTCTCCTCATTATCTGGCTGTTGCCAAAATGTTGTACTGTACTTGGTACTGGTAGATACCAATATTCTCACTTTCGTAGGTGCACCACGGAAGGTCATTACTGCAGAAGATACCACCACATGCAGATTTCATTGCTTGCTGTGGCATTTCTCCTCTGCACCAAATGTAAACTTCTACAAGGTCTTTTTATCTCTTCATTACTTCTTACTGCTCAAAAGGTCCAGGAAATTAGTCAAATGTTAAGAAACCTCGGATTGTTAAAATACACATGAGTAACCAAAAGAATAAGTTTGTCATCCCTAGAATTTAGTTATAAAGAAAATTCTTACAGGCATGCTGCTCTTGGGCTAGATTTCTTAGGATTTGGGTCTGGGTGATTGGGGGGAGCAGAGAATTCGGCATAATTTGCTCAGATAGTGAAAACAAATGGCTCCTGCGTAAAATTTAGAAATTTGGGAACTTTTGGAAGCTGAGAAGCTTGTGAAACTTGCATGAAGTGTGTAAAGCAAAGCCTTGTTCCGGCGCCCCAAAGTCCTGTGTCTTCTCTTTCCGCCTTTCCGCTGCAAACCAACCTCATGTTTTCCTCTCCCTGTACACCATCATCCCACAGCACCTCCAGAAAACCCATACCCCCTGAAGTGCGGAGTACACACAGCACCCCATCCGCCTGTGTCCTTTAGCTTTCACCAAACTTTCCTGTTCCAGAGCCCTGACTGGAGCGCTCAGTCTAGGCTATTTCTCCTCATTTTTGTGAAAATACCATTTTTATTTTTATTTTTCTCCTGGGGTTTAGGATTTCTTGCCCTATCACTTCCACGAGGATTTTCCATTCCCCTCTTTAGCCAAGGGGTTTCTTTCCGCTTGTCTCACATATCTGCCCTGTCTGCTTTTTCCTCCTCCTCCACTATCCGCTGAGAAGGCTGAAGGAGGGGACTTTTCCCTCCTGGATGCTGCCCGCTCTCTGCTCACTGGGCAGCCAGGCTGTCCCCACGCGAGGACTCCACTCAAAAAGCGAATCAGGGCCTGAGACTTCCAATGCTGAGCCCCTTGGGTGCACACGGAAAGGCAGGGCTCTCAGGTGCATGCGCGGGAGGATCAGATGAACCTTAATAAGCTCCGTGACCTTATTTTATGAAGCCACATCAGTGTCCGGAAGTCTAACGTTTGGGACTAGGGTTTTGTATTGAAATGTGTTTGTTTTTGTTTGTTTGTTTAACGGGTGAGAACAACTGGCTAAAATGTTACACATGTACATCACCTTCCTCTCACCACACATATTGGTCTGGTACAAAACTACACAGGCAGGCTTTGGGATGGCCCGGGCTCCGGGAGAAGGAGTCTCTCATCATGAGGAATATAATCTTTAAATTCGAAGTGAGTGTAAAATTAAAGAAAGGCAACTTTGAATCGTCCTATAACTTCACGGTTAATATTTAGCTTTTCCCAAAGCAAGCAGGCCACTGCCCTGAAACGCAGGCGCCTGGAGATCATTCCAGCAGCGCTCACTCACTTCCCCTCCGGAGAGCCCAAGGACTCTTTGCATTTAAGAGGGCTCCAGTGAAATGCCAGTGCAAACGGGGAACTTAAAAAGTGGACTGGGCTACACTTAGAAAATGTCCCGCTCTTTAGGGCCCGCTGCCGCCTCTCCTCCCCCGCCTTGCCTCCCCCCTTTGCCCCGTGCTGGAGTTTGGGGGCCTTTTGGTCCCGGAAGGCACCTATTTGCCCAGCCTGCTCCCTGGCTCCCCTCTGGTACCAACCAGTCTTTGGAAGTCTCATCCTAGCCTGGCTTGAGGGAGTCCGCTCCCTCCCCCTGCAGCTGAGGGCCCGGGGAGAGGGAGCCGTAAAGGGTGACAGGCTCCCCTACTTACCGGCAAGTGGCCCAGATCTGTGATCTCCTTGTCTCTCCAGCCCCCAGGTCCCGCCATGGCTTCGAAAGGAAAGGGAGCTGCGCGCAGGCAACAGAGTTGGGCGCGCTCTCCGGGAGTCTGGGGAGGAATCAAACAAGGAGTTGAAGTCAGGAGAGGGAAAGTGGGAGGGCGGGATAAAGAAGTAGCGATCGGTTTCGTGGCGTGGAAGAGAGAGGAGGAGAGAGCGGAGGGGAGAGACCCAGGAGTGGAGGGAAGCCCGAGTTGGAGAGGCGGGAAAGCAGAAAGCGAATTTGCCTGAGGCGAGCGAAGAGTTTGAGCTTCAGTCCTACAGACAAGTAGCTCAAAGGGTGCTCCGAGGCGCGAGTGCCGAGTCTGTCCGGGCTGGATGCACCTCTTTCAGGGTGAGGGGTGGGGCGGTGCGAGGAGAGGGGCCGGGAAAAACGGGATTGGTGGCGCGTCACTTCACCAGGTGGGCAGCCCCGAGGCGGTCTAGGGGTC
>PVIC010049917.1:0-13126 GCA_004025085.1 Thryonomys swinderianus | reverse complement strand
CCCGTGTCAAGGAGCAAAGAAACATGTGCCTATCTGGGCCCTGGCACGGGCTCCCTGGCCTCTCACATCTCATCTAGAGGAATACCCAAACTTGGCTACAGCCCCTTATGCTGTAGCCAAAGAACAATTCTGAACTAGTTTGTTTAACTGTGTAGGGAAAGGCTTGAAGACGTTCACCTTTTCGGACACCTGGGCAGACTCACCAGCCTCTGTCCCAAAGTAGGTCTAAGGAGCCAACCCCAATTCTTTGCACTGTACTCAAGAAACTCTCACCTAGGCAGTGGGCTGTTGTAAGAGAAAGACTCACCCGGGCAGTTGGGACAGGCTCACCAGCCTCCACACTACACAAGACCCTCAGCAGGACCAGTCTTGGCTCTAGTGGGTCTGTCTGTTATCCAGCTTTCATATCTATTCAGGGAATTGCTATGGAAACCTGTCTGGGTCATTGGGACAGGCTTCCAGACTTGGGTCCTGGTGGGCTTTCCCACACAGCACAGATACCCTCCTTGTATCTTCCCAGGGTGCAACAGGGCCCGAGTACATACCAACTTTGCAGCCCTTATAAGCATCATGGAGAACTTGGGCTTAGGCCATCCTGTGGTGACACATGTTTAAGAAATACAAGTTACACCACTTGGAAATTCTGAACAGGCCTACTGAAGAAATAAAACCAGGCTGAATTAAATAGTTCTTCAGTGACCAAATATTAGAAAATAACTACAATTACTCAGATTAAACAGGGAAAAATGACCTCAGCAAACATAAAATAAGATGTCAGGGCCTGACCTGAAACACAGAGATACACAATCTGTTAGAGAACTCAAAATACCTATTTTTGTAATTTCAAAAGAAAGAATTAAAAAATTAATCACAAAGTGAGATCAAAATCTCTTAGCACCACAACGCCTTATTTGAAATCACATGAAAAATTACCCTGATGAAAAGTAGCATGTACTAGAAAAAAAAAATGACCTGAAGACAAATGTAATGGAATAGAAGAAGCAGAAACAACTCTAGTTATAGTCAGCTACCTTATCTTTGACACGGGCCAAACACCATTCTGAAAAGAAAGATAGTCTCTTTAATAAATAGTACTGAGAAAATTGTCTTTCTACATGCCAGATGTTAAACTCAGACCTGCATCCCCCAGCATGCACTAAATTAAAACATTAAAATGGGAATAGCAAATCTTCTGGGAGATAAAATGGGTGAAACTCTTGAAGATATAGGTGCAGGCAAAGATTTTATCAACAAACTCCCAAATGCACAGAAAATATTACAAAGAATTGACAAATGCAAATCAACGAATAACAAATGCTGGCTGGGCTGTGGAGAGAACAGGGACCCTTCTCCACCGGTACAACCAATACGGAAATCAGTATGGATAATTCCTCAGCAGACTAAAACTAGCAGTTTCAGGACCGGAGAGTTAGCTCAGTGGTTCCGGCGCCTGCCGCGCAAGCGCAAGGTCCTGAGTTCGATCCCCGGTAACCACATATAATGCTGGGCATGGAGACATGCCCACCAGCAATCAACACCGCATACCACAATGCCGGACGTGGTGGCTCACGCCTGTAATCCCAGCACTCGGGAGGCAGGGACAGGAGGATTGCTGAGTTCGTGGCAGCTTGCCTGGGCACCATAGTGAGCTCAGGGCCAGCCCTGTCTCAAAAAAAAAAAACTAGCAGTTTCAGGTGACTCAGCCATTCCTCTTGTCAGTATCTCCTCAAAACAGTTAAAAGCCTCATTCCACAGTGATATATGCATATCCAGTCTACAACAGCACGGTTTGTACTAGCTAAATCATGAAACAGCCTAGATGCCCATGACTAAATGAATGGATAAAGAAAATATGTCTTTTAAAAAAATACACAACAGAGCACTACCCTGGATTAAGGAAGGATAAATCTGACACATTTTTAGGTAAGTGGATGAACCTTGACATCATTTGAGTGAAATAAACTGCACACCTAATTTTAAATATTGCAGTGTTTCTCTTCTGTGAGAAACCAAGAGCAGAATAAGGACCAAAATGGATAAAAGATACTGGAAAATAGGAAGAAAATATTCAAATAGGAAGGAGAAAAAGGGAGGGGGAGGAAGAAAGGAAGGGAAAAGGAAAAGAACAGAATTTAAAGATGAAAATGAAGCTTTTATAAATAAGGAGGGGGAAGGAGGGCTAAAGGGAGGGGAGTGTAAAAGGAAAAAAGAAGAATCAATATACATTATATACAGGTTCAAAGTCCATACGATGAATGTGATTTTTATATATATCAAATGTACACCAACAGAAATTAAGTTAAAAAGAAATTGAAGACCTACAAAAAGAGAAGACAAGCACGTACATGGGTTGCATGAATTAATGTTGTTAAAGATTAAGACTAAGCAATTTACAAAGTCAGAGCAAATTTCAAATACCAGTGACTTTTCCACTGGAAATTATAAAATTCATATGGAACAAGATATTCTAAATATTAAAAGCAATTTTCAGCAAAAAGAACAAAGGTAAAGGCTTCATAATATCTGATCTCAACATATACTACAAAGTTATACTAATCAAAACAGCCTGTTCCTGGCATCACAACTGACCACAGACCAGTGTAAGAAAATAGTTATCCAAAAATAAATCTGTTCATCTCCAACCAACTGACCTTGGACAAAGGAACAACAAAAAAAATATACCTGGAGAAAGAGCAGTTCCTTCAATGAATGGTGCTGGGAAAATTGGATATCCATACACAGAAGAAATAAACCAGACTCCTACCTCTCTTGGCATACACAAAAATCATTCCAAAATGGATCAAAGATCTAAAACACAAAGCTATGAAACTACATGAATAAACACGTAAGATGTCATAAAATAAATAATTTTTTAGGTTAAGACTTCAAAAGCACAAGCAATAAAAGCAAAAATAGTGAATGAAGGGCTGGAGATTTAGCTCAGTGGTTCTGGGCCTGCCTAGCAAGTGCAAGGTCCGTGGTTGGATTCCCAGTAACCACATACAACAATACTGGGTATGGTGACTCATGCCCACCAGCAATCAGTAACACACACCACAGGGCCTGACATGGTGGCTCACGCCTGTAATACCAGCATTCAGGAGGCAGAGGCAGGAGGATTTCTGAGTTCAAGGCTTGCCTGGGCTACATAGTGAGCTTAGGATGAGGCTGAACTACAAGGTGAGAGTTCTCAAAAAAAAAATAGTAAATGAGACTGTATCTAACCAAGAAGATACTGAGCAGTAAAGGAGAATCAAAATAGAGAATCTATAGAATAGGAGAAAATATTTTCCAACTATTAATTCAACAAGAGATTATTGCAATTTCCATAATGAACAAGAAACTCAAGCAACTCAATAGCAAAAGAAGGAAAATCCAGTTATAAAATAGGCTAATAATTGAATAAACATTTCTCAAAAAGATGGTATCCAAACAGAAAATAAGTCTAGAAAAAAAAAAATGTTCACCACTGCTAATCATCAGGGAGATGGCAGCACACAGACAGCCCTTGTGCATTCTACCACTTCTTCACAGCCGGGTGACATAAGACTACTTTGTAAATCTTGCTTTTATTATATCACATTAAATCTGTGAACCCCAACCGATACAGCTGAGAAGGCAACAGAGTAAGGGAAACTCTCATACACTGGTAGTTGGACGTAAGTTACCACAGCCATTACGGAAAACCATATGGAGGTTCTTAAAAGAAAGAAACAAAACAAATCTAGAACTACACTGAGCAATCCCACTACTAGATATATAACCGAAGGAATTGAAATTGACATGTCACAGAGACATGTGCACTCACATGCTCATGACACCACTCTTCACCATAGCTGAGATACAGAGTCAGCAAAAGCATCCATTGACAGATGGAGCAATAGGCACATCAGTACCTATCTGCTGTGGAATGCATACACTGATAGGATGTTACTTGGCCAGATGAGAGGAGGATATTCTGTCATTTGCAACTAACACGGATGGAGACACTCATAGACATTATGCTACGTGAAGTAAGTCACAGACGAATACTGTTCATTTTCATTTTTATGTGCAAGACACAGCTAATCGCCATAAAATAGAGAATAATGGTTATGAGAGTTTATAAATGGGTGTATGTGAGCAGTAGAGGATGGTTGGTGGGTACAGGGGTAGAGTTGGATAAAGGAATAACTTCTCATGTTCTATAGCATAGTAAAATAACTAAGATGATAACAATATTTCAAACTAATACGATTTTAATGTTTCCAATATGAATAACTACTATACTTATGTCTGAGGTAACAGATATGCCAATTACTCTGACCTAATGATCAGATTATGTACATGTACTGAAATGCCATACTGTGCCTCAAATAATCCAAGATTTTTATGTGTCCATTAAAAATAATATCAATTATAAATAGAAAGATTGTTCATCATTAATCATCAGAGAAATCCAAATCCAAAATACAATAAGCTATCAACCTACTCTAGTTAAATACCTATAAACAACACAGTAAAAATATAACTGTTAGCTTAGACTGGCACAAAGGGGAGCTTTTCATTACTGGTAGGGATATGAATTAGTAAAGTCATCATAGAAAAATCTTACAGCATTTCCTCTGAAAACTCAGAATAAAACTACCATACGATCCAGCAATTGCATTACAGGATATTCAGTCAAAGGAACTGAAATCAATATATGGAAGAGACACCTACACTCATTTATTGCAGTACTATTCACAAAAGCCAAGACACAGAACCCACCAATGTGTAAATGATAAAAGAAATCAGATTATTCAGCTGTAAAAACAATGAAATCCTGTCACTTCCAACAAGAAGAAAGGAGAGTAAATTTCCCAGTACAAATAAGTGAAATGTTTAAGTAGACGAAAATGCTAATTATCCCAACTGGATCATTAATGTACTGAATTATCATAGAGTACTACATATATTTATACAATTTTAAAATAGCGGGGTCAGGGATTTAGCTCAGTGGTACATGCCTGGCTTCCAAGCTCAAGGACGTAAGTTGCTCCCTGGTATCTCAAAAGATAAAAAGTAGCTTTAAAACAAGCAATACCTGCATAATCCTTTTACTTCTGTGATAATTATTCTTTCGTGAATTGCAAATGTCTTTGATTTGAATTTGTTCTTGATTCCTATACCGCCTTGAATATGATAAGCACTCAAGGGTCTTTTGAACATCAAATTCTACTGCATTACTTATACTGTGCTTCGTGCTACTTGTATGGCAGAAGAGTATGAACAATTTTCCTTCGCAGGGTGTGAAGGTGCATGCCTGTGCTCCCAGCACACTGCGAGGCCCACACAGGAGGGTCACGAGTTCAAGCTGAACCTGGACAATGTAGTGATTTAGTTAGACTCCCTCTTTCTCTCATACACACACATACACATACCCACGCATACAAGAGGCTGAGAACATAGCTCAGTATGAAGACTGCGGAGTCAGCCCACAGCACTGAGGGACGGGGGCTTCTCTTACATATCCACACAAACACCACAGCTTCTTGCATTACACCTACTGTGTCTCAGTCGGTTTCTTCATCATTAGAACAAAATACCTGAGACCCACAGCTCAGCAGAGTTCATGGTGGCTCATGGTTTTCAGAAGATACAGTCTATAGTCAGCTGGCTGGAAGGCTGGAAGGGCAAGGCAGGAAGGCCTGGCAGGAAGGCCTGGCAGGAAGGCCTGGAAGGCCTGGCAGAGGAAAGCAGCTTATGCCATGGCGGGCAAGCAGCAGAGAGGTGAAGGAAAAAACCCGGGTGGGAGACATGCACTTCCAGGTCAAACCCCCAGGGACCTGGCCCCACCAGACCCCACTTCCTAACCACATGGCCCTCACAGTGGTGAGTCCTCCAAGGGGCAGAGCACCTCCGAGATCCAGTCACCTTCCAAAGCCCGGACTGTGTGTGCATGAGAGTTCTGAGGGGCATTCTGGATCTAAACTGTAACACACTAATCACAACACAGTATACATATTTGTCTGTCTTCTTCACTGAGCTGGGGTTAGCTGGGGCCCGCTATGAAAGACACCACATTCAGACTGGACACTCCAGAAAATTTCATGAAGGTCAACTTTAAAATACAGAAGCCAGGTACTGGGAAATACAGGAAATACTACAGTTCCCAGAGCACAGTGAAGCCAGGAAAAATGCATGTCTTTACTTGAGGGGCACAGCAAGCCTGATATAATCATGCAGTGGATCCTCAGGAGAATCAACCTTCCAGGTTCACTCTCCTCCTACCCTCCTGTCTCTGCCAGGGCTCCCTATGTGCGGAACTGATGCCAGAGGGCAAGAGCCCATGGGCGTAGGGTACAGAACCAACCCTGTGGGCAGAGAGGAGGGTAGAGAAGGTGGACAGATCTGAAGGACAAGTGGGAACTACCTAACATCACACACACACCACCAGCTGAGGTACACATTCTGAGTGTCCTGGAAAATCCTTGTTATTGAGGGGCAAATATGTGGCAATTGTGTTCCTGAGCACAGGTGGTGTGACTATGCATGTTAATAAACATTTGACTGGAAGGACATTAACAAAGAACAGAAGAAGGTGCCCAGTGAAGTCGGGTGTAACTTATAATCCCAGCTACTTCGGAAGCTGAGGCAGAGAGCTGTAATTTTTTGAGACAGGGTCTTGCTTTGTAGTTCAGGCTGGCCCTGAGCTCACTATGGTGCCCAGGCAAGCCCCCGTGAACTCAGCAATCCTCCTGTCTCTGCCTCCCGAGTGCTGGGATGACAGGCGTGAGCCACCACCCCCGGTATTGTGGTATGCGGTGTTGATTGTTGGTGGGCGTGAGTCTCCACGCCCAGCATTCTATGTGGCTACCGGGGATCGAACTAAGGACCTTGCGCTTGCAAGGCAGGCACTGGAACCATTGAGCTAACCCTCCGGCCCGAGAGCTGCAATTTTGAGATCAGCCTGGATAACTTAGTGAGACCCTGTCTAAAAACAAATAAATAAAAATAAAGAACACAGAGGATGCAGCTCAGTGTGAAGCCTGGGGCTCATTTCATAATCAGGAACGTATGGGAGTTTTTACATGTCCGCAGTACATGATTACATTTGTCATAGGAAGTAACACGTATGACACATCTTAATTCTTTCCTTCAATTTCTTCTCCTCCCTTTCCTCCTTCTTTCTCCATCTCTTCATCTCCTTCCCTTTTTCAAAGGATGCATCTCCATTTCCAATTATTTATTTTGCTCTAAAATTTACTTATGTTTTAGGCTTTTCATATAAGAGAAACATATTTAAGCTTGTGTCTGATTTTAAAATTGATTTTATTGATACTTTTTATATACACATCATGATCACCTTCAACCAACCCCTCTACATACATAAACTTTGTTTTCTTTTCTTTTTTTTTTTTTTTTGATAGGGTCTTGCTTTGCAGTTCAGGCTAGCCTCCAACTCACAGCAATCCTCTTGCCACTGCCTTCTGAGGGCTGGGTACAGGAGTGTGCAACAACACCCAGCATTGTTAAATGTGGTGCTGGTTGCTGGGATTGTGGGTATGAGTCATCGAGGCCCTGGAACGTTGCATTGTGGTACTGGGGATCAAACTTGGGACCTTGGCGCTTGCAAGGCAGATGCCAGAACCACTGAGCTAAATCCCTGCCCTTTACTTCCTTTTTCACCATCAACCTCCACCGCCACCAGTTCCGGCTGGCCCTGAGCTCACTATGTAGCCAGGCAAGCCTGAAACTCAGCAATCCTCCTGCCTCTGCCTCCTGAGTGCTGGGGTTAGAGGTGTGAGCCACCAAGCCCGGTATTGTGGTATGTAATACTGATTGCTGGTGGGTGTGAGTCACCACGCCCTACGGTAATGTTGTATGTGGTTATTGCGGAATGAACCAGGGACCTGGCAGTAGGCAGGTGTTGGAACCACTGAGCTAAATCTCTGGCCTGTCTATTCGTTTTACTGGCCTATTTTTCTTTTCTTTTTTTTTTTTTTTTGAGACAGGGTCTCACTTTGTAGTTCAGGCTGGCTCTGAGCTCACTATGTAGCCCAGGCAAGCCTCGAACTCAGAAATCCTACTGTCTCTGCCTCCTGAGTATGGGGATTATAGGTGTGAACCACCATGTCCGGCTGGCTGATTTTTTTATCTCATCACTGGGCCAAAATACCCAGCACCCACCAACTTATTATAGCTCACAGGGTCAGTCCATGGTCAGCTGACTGCAAAGCCGAAACAACATGGTGGAGGAAAAGCTGCTCACATCATGGCGGCCAAGAAGGAGGGAGAGGTATCTTTTCAGGCCACCCCATAATAACCCTTCTCCACCCAGGCCCCACCCACTAACAATGTTTTGAATTTAACACTTAAGTAGCACCATAAAAGAAAAGGTAAGGGGCCAGAGGGTTAGCTCAGTGGTTCCGGCGCCTGCCTTGCAAGCGCAAGGGCCTGAGTTCGATCCCCAGTAACCACATATAATGCTGGGTGTGGAGACACGCCCACCAACAATCAACACCGCATACCACAATGCCGGACGTGGTGGCTCACGCCTGTAATCCCAGCACTCGGGAGGCAGAGACAAGAGGATTGCTGAGTTCGTGGCGGCTTGCCTGGGCACCATAGTGAGCTCAGGGCCAGCCTGAACTACAATGCGAGACCCTGTCTCAAAAAGCAAAAAAAAAAAAAAGAAAAGGTAAGTAAAGATACTAGAAAATCTTGTGACCTGCCAAAGGAAAAGAGTCAGGGGATGATATGTAGTTAGTAGCCGACCGCTCGCCTAGCATGTGCATAATAGTAGGTTTGAGTGTCAGCTTAATAAACAAAAAAAGACAAATCCATGCTTCATATTAAGTTTTAAAGGTTTAATTGTTTACTATCTGATGTGAAGTATCTTCCTATGCAATTTAAAATACAAGTGTGTAAGATTAATAAAATGGCATCCTGCCGTATGTGTTTATTTAAAAACTGGTTAAAAGATATTATTTACCCAGTGAACCACTGGACTAAAAAAACCCACAAACAATAACAGTCCAACAGTAAATGCCTCTCCAGACAGTTTTTTAAATATGTATCATTTATTTGATAATGCATAGCTGCCTATCGAGAGAAAAGTTATGGTCTGCTGCATAAATAGGCATTTGGACAGCTTTAAAAATGCACACTCTTTACAATCAAATGCCAAGTGAAAATCCCCATGGCAAGTAGTTATTATGAGCACAGAACAACCACTTTTCAAACCAAGAGGTGATCTGGCCCAATGCTGTCTAAATCTTTTTCTCTGCAAGAGCTGCACAAACAGCTACTGATTTGCTTATTCACAGGAGCCAGGCACTGCTGCCCCCGGGGTGGGGTGGGGCCCAGGAAGCGTGGATCAACCCTCCAGGAGCTCCACGGGCCGAGGTGCCTCCCTCCGTGGGCTCAGCAGAACCACCCTGGGGACAGCTGTCCAGGTGATCCTGTTACCTGGTCTGGGATGGACACCTCCAGGCCGAACAGAAACCCTGAAGCCCATGCGGGTCAAGCGACTCACCTGTGTATAAGGTAAACCTCAGAGAGAAGCCAGGTGCAGATCCCAGCTTTCACCCTTATTTATGCTCTCGTTCTCTTCTTTCCTTTCAGGGTAGCCCTTATTTTCTTTAAATATGATTTCACACCTTCTTTCATTGCATCTACCTTTAAATTATGCCAACAGTGTCCAATACTTATAAAATATACATCATTCAGAAAACAGAGAAAAACAAACTTTCATCCTCCCAATGCCATTTTGATTAGTACTGCTTTATATTCACTAACGTTGTTTTCCTCTCTATTTTCCCACTTGTAAATGAGTTTATAAGCTGGCATATTTTAAAATGTTAGACTTATTATAGCTTAGTAAAAAGTCTATTGGTTTTTGTCTTAAGTCTGTTTTCTCTTGCCAAATACTGGAAGCAGATCTCCAAATTCCAAAGAATAAAGTTAATTTTTACCTACCCTTCTGAAGGCTGGAGAGTTCTGGATCCGCCAGCTCTGGAATCAAGGATGCTTCTGTGGAACACGGTGGGGAAGGAGGAAAAGGGAAGAGCCAAGACGGAGTAGAAGTGGTAGGGCGCCTTAGGGTTCCTCCTTGAGGGAGGAGCTCCCTCGCCTCATTACCTCTTAAAGGTCCCAGCACCTGTCAAAAAAGTTGCACTGAGAATTAAATTTCCACCTGAGCTTTCACAGAGAAAAATCATATCCAATTTACCTCGTTTTCTTCTTTAGTGAGGGAGTACTAAGGGAGGAGAGATCAAGGAAAATCTACCCATCTTTATCAGTGGACAGTTTCTATTTTCCCTATGATAAGAGTTGTTGAATAAACAAAGATCAATCCTCCAAACTGTGCTACTTCGAAATCACTGTCCTTAACTGTACTCCAGAAGCACAAACATTATGGAACCCAGGCCAAGTGACCTGAACGCTGCATGGAGCCGGCTGCCCCAGGAACCTGCTGCGTAAGGGCCTCCTTGTCAAACTGATCCATCAGCTAGAGCAGTGTGGTCGGTTAAATGGTATGTGTTCTTGGACACACACCATTTACATCAAGGTCTGAAATTTTACCTGGATGTTTTCCGTTGATGTTGGAGCTTGAACCTCCTTAGGGGAGGGTGAAAAAAGACACACCTTAGTCTTGTTCATTCTCTCCTTCAATAACTACATACAACCCTGTATATACCAGTGGGAAAAATGCATACGGATATCACTATATGGGCTGGGTAGATGCTTTTGTTCTCAAGGGTTACAGATGAGTAGAGGGTATTATTTTCACACGCGAGGAAGGAAACCTCAACACGGGTACACAGCCATGTTTCCACGACCAGTGCTCTCGCCTTGTCAAGGCTGCCAGGTATTTAACAGAAGGAGTCACATCTGGGAGCCGTTGCGATGTGACTGTGTGCTGACAGAGGCGATCAGGGGAAGGACTCCAGTATCTTCAAACACAGGCATTACTTGGTGGACCACGTATTGCTGAATTGTATCTCTCTCCCAGATTTGCTGCAATCTATCCTCAGTTTATCATCAGTGAAATGATGATTCTCATCTGATGGAAATAAAGCACGGAGCTCATCGAGTCTCCCCTCGCCTTTGTCCTCACGCTGCACCGAAGTGGTGGAAGGAGCAAACGACATCCCGTGATCGTCATCCCAGAAGACAGGCGCCTGCTGCGCTTTCTTGTTTACTCTAGCAACAACTTGGCTTCCTGCTTCTGGAGGAACTCGTGGAGACTGGGAACTGCAGTGCTGGGAAGCGCTCCGTGAAGTTTCTACGCTGAGGCCCTGGCACCGCTTGGGGGAGCACCAGTCTGTCATGGGTCAGTGTTAGCTGCTGGTGTTTAGCAATTCACTATTCTCTCGGCTCAGCTTGGCGGCTGGGGGAACTGGTACCCCATCACACGCCGTGGCCCACATGGATCACATGCCCATCACTTCCTCGGTTGTCATCAGCTGGAGGAGCAGGGGGCACTGAGGGCACGGTGGTCTTCGGAGGCTGTTAAAAGGCAGTGGTGACATAAAGCCACACATCCTTGTGGAGCCTTTGTGGACACAAAGGGACACAGGAAAGAGCAGAGAGTTTTCTCTCCTTTGCAGTGAGCTGCTTCTACTTTGAAATTAAGACCCTTCAAGCTTGGACCTCAGTAGTCATCTTTCTTATTTTCTTCACTGTTTTCCATAATCCTGACTTCACACATCACTTGAGCTGTCTGCTTACTGCCTCCAGGGACAAGTCCTGGACTTGTAATGCAGGGTCTAGGTAAATCTTTGGTCCCACTTCTGTCCCTGTCTCTTCTGTTGACATCTCAGTCAGCTCTTGGTGTTCTCATGAGTGGAGCAGACCTTTTCATTCGGTCTCAAGCTCCTTTCCTGGCTGCTACATTCTCTTGAGCTTTCTCTTCAGGCCTGTACTTTATCTGTGGAACTTAACTTGTCAGCAAGGATCCCTAAGGCTCTGGTGAGTACATGACATTACATAGTGTGCCACATCCAATTTGTTTTTAATTTGAAAAGTAACGGATGTTCACTGAGAATTTCAGGGAACATAAATATGCCAGACTAGAAAATAAAAGGCCCTAAACCCTCCCATCCCAGTTTTTTTTAATTGCATTCTTTATTGGTACACTTTGCATACATCTCACACTCACAGATAACATTGGGGAATTTGTACCAATATATGACACAGTCAATTCTCATTTTTACCCATATCCCCACCCACACCTCCCCATCCCCTATATACATGCTCTTTTATTTTCTTTCAGAATATTTATTCCTTCCCCTCATTACATCCCCACACCAAATTTCCTTTGGAAATTTCCCATTCTGAAAAGACTGTCATACTACTAGAGCTCATTTGGATCTACTGGTGCTCATATCAACGAGAAGATCCGGTATTTACCTATCTGTGCTCTATTGATTTCACTCCTTAGTGTGTCCTCCAGGTGCATCCATTTGCACCTAAATGAATCAATCTTGTCATTCTTTATGGCAGAAGAGTACTCCATTTTATAAAAAAAAACACATCTTCTTTATCCAGTCTCCAGTTGATGGGCATTTGGGTTGTTTCCAAGATTGAGCTATCACGAACTGAGCTGCTATGAACAAGTGTGTACATCTATCTTTCCACTGTGATTTTCTAAATTCTTTTGGGTATATTCCTAGCAGGGGGATCCCACCCCAGTTTTTAGAGGAAATCTTTTTCCTGTACATCCACTAAGATGGGATTGTATGATGAATGATGTTCTGGATTTGTTTTGTTTTGTTTATTGTTGTTTTGTTTTGCAGTAGTATGGACTGCACCCAGGGCCTTTGCACTGAGCTATATCCCCAGCCCTTTTTTGGAGACAGTCTTGGTGATTCACTAACCTGTTTCTCATCTCTAAAGTGAGAATAATACCTGTACCTGCTTATTAGGCTGTTGGAAAGGAGGAATAATTTAACTGATGTCAGCTGTTTAGGGAAAGAACAAGAAAGCTTTGCAAATGTTGTCCAGTATTATGTATGACAGAAAACACTGATGAGGAATTGATTAAATAAATGGTAGCATATTATGAGGCCATGAAAAATCATCATGGGAAAATTATTAGACACTATGATTATATTTTTAAATATTTTGAGTTTTTCTATAAGAAGAACTATTTTCATAG
>PVIC010049916.1:0-12976 GCA_004025085.1 Thryonomys swinderianus | reverse complement strand
TAACGGTTGAGGCCCAGTTGACGTCAAGGGCTTCTTGGAGCTTCAGGTCAGAAGCAGCTTGGGAAGTAATTCCTGCTACACAACAGTCCCACAGTTGTCCCACTGACCCTGCTTCCTACCCAACTGCCACAGCACCAGGAAGTGAAACAGAAGCCAAAGCCCACAACTCCAACACCCTTAGAACACTCTTACCCAGCTCATCCTAATCCCAAGGGCTCCACTTCCTTCTCTGGCGTTTTAGGGTACTCGGAGGGGATCAGATGTGGGGAGAGCACAGGAGGTGCTGTACAAAGTCAGAGGTACTTGCATGTGTCCACTTTCTAATTTCCTTATTCCATTTTTGTCTACCGTGCATAAAGAAAAGCAAACCAGGGCCGGAGGGTTAGCTCAGTGGTTCCGGTGCCTGCCTCACAAGCTCAAGGTCCTGAGTTCTATCTCCTGTAACCACATACAATGCTGGGCGTGGTGACTCACGCCCACCAACCATCAATACCACATACCACAGTGCCGGGCGTGATGGCTCACGCCTGTAATCCCAGCACTCGGGAGGCAGAGGCAGGAGGATTGCTGAGTTCGCGGCGGCTTGCCTGGGCACCATAGTGAGCTCAGGGCCAGCCTGAACTACAAAGTGAGACCCTGTCTCAAAAAAAAAAAAGCAAACCACCCACACACACACACACACACACACACACAAAGATAATTCTCTGATTGTGGAAATGTTTCACCTAAAGGGTGAATTTACCACAGACTCAAATACTTGAACCAGGAATTTTACTGGGGAGTAGTTTTGTGGAAGGGAGACCTCCATGAAGGGCAGGTTTCTGAGAAGAAAAGAGTCAACATCTTGGGGAGGCTCTGAGAGCAGCTGCGTGGTCATCCATGGCTCAGATTCTGACGTCCGAATTGTTGTGGGACCCTCCACTGGGGTCGGGGCAGCCCCAGCTTCAGACCACCCTCCACTCCCACGCCCAACCTCACACTAAGTTGTTTCACTGGACGTTGCATCAGAGAGGGTGATGAAATCATCGTCAGTGGATTTTACCCATGGATGCAACAGGCGAAGGAACAGCTAGAGTCACTCTCAACAGCATCTTCAACTACCCAGAACCTTTAAGCTCAAGGAAGCCATGGGTAGGGGAAGGGCACTTGCACTGGTATCCTGAAAAAATCCTACAGAGCCCGTGAAACCTTAGGACATGAAGTGGATTGAAAAAATGAGGTGGTTTTTAACCTCTCCCCACAAGTATTCTCCCCAGCGAGGCCGGAAGTGGAGGAGCCGTATTACCTTCTGCTGCATTCATATGGCTTCCTAGTCAACAAAGTACCTTCCTGTTCATTCTCTACCAAGAAGCAGGAGCACCAGTTTCCAGTGAAGGAAAAGAAACACCTTATTCTTACATAGCGGGCATCAGGTAGGAACCGACTTCATCCCATTTCCCCTTACTGTCCTTCTGGGAGATGAGCAAGTGCTTCTACTTTGTTTTGTTTTGTTTTTTTCTCAAGAAAGAAGAAGTGAGGAAATTAGGTTTGGGGTAGAGGTAAAGCTCTGGGAGACAAAAAGATCAGAGACAGATTAATAAGGAAGGAACTTGAGGCCAGATTAATTTAAATGTTTGTTACTTCCCCCAACCTTCCATGGCCATTTCAATTCCTGGAGAGCATTACACATGGGTCCCATCCTAGGCCTCTAGCCACAGCAACCTACTACTCATTTCCCCTGCAACCGAGGATGCATACCTGGGCTCTCCACTGAGGAGATGATGCAGGGAGGGGAATCCCACCTGCTGTGAGTCACCTGCTAGGGTAAAGGGCGGGCCTTGCATTGAAGAGACCTTAAAAAGACTCAGACAAAGGGAGAAAAACAAGGGGAACCAGCTCAGAAACACTGTGAACGACAAGAACAGAGGATCAGGCTCAGAGCAAGGGGAAGTGGGTAGATTCTACCAGAGCTGGTGCAAGACACTGAGCCAGACAGATTTGAAAAGCAGGTGACAAGATGCTGGGAAGCACAGCTGTGATGCTGCTCCTGCTGCTCCCCTGGACCGCTCAGGGCCGGGCTGTGCCTGCCAGCAACAGCCCTGCCTGGGCCCAGGGCCAGCAGCTTTCACAGAAGCTCTGCACGCTGGCTTGGAGGGCACATCCGTCAGTGGGACTTGTGGTGAGTGTCTAACCCCAGGACCAGACAGCACAAACCTCTCCAGGCCTTCAGAGGCTGCAGAGTCAGGTGGAGGCTGTGGCACTGGATGGAAGCGGTTGTGTTGAAGGCTATAAGGGAACGAGAGGGGACAGGAGCCTGGGGCTCTGGAAGAGCATGAGCCTAAGGATCTGGTGGGTTTCATACTGTGAGCTGGGCGTGTTTCAGTGCTAGAGCACTTGCTTAGCACCGCTGAGGGGCTGGGTTCTATCTCCGGCCCCAAAAACAAGACAAAAACAACAACAAAAATCTTTCCTCCATTCCAGGATCCACCAAGAGAAGAGGGAGATGAGGAGACTACAGATGATGTCCCACATATCCAGTGTGGGGATGGCTGTGACCCACAAGGACTCAAGGAAAACAGTCAGGTATCACTAATTTGAAGCTGAGCCATGGGGCAGAGGAGGCTAGGAACACGGACGGGCACAGAAGTAAACTGAAAATTGGATCTGAGAATGGTAAAGAACTGGGCTGATCTCCAGGGAATGAAGAAGTGTGTCCAACTGCTTTCATTGCTTCTTCCCTCCCTAGTTCTGTTTGCAGAGGATCTACCAGGGTCTGATGTTTTACCAGGAGCTGCTGGGCTCAGACATTTTCACAGGGGAGCCTTCTCTGCTCCCTGATGGCCCCATAGGCCAGCTTCATGCCTCCCTGCTGAGCCTCAGCCAACTCCTACAGGTAGGAACCAGGGGTCTGAAGGCTGGGGGCCTGCAGGGGTGACAGGGTGCAGAGTCCTTTCTGACTGTGTCCTGTCTCCTTTCAGCCTGAGGGTCACCAGTGGGAGACTCAGATTCCCAGCCTCAGTCCCAGCCAGCCATGGCAGCGCCTCCTTCTTCGTGTCAAGATCCTTCGCAGCCTCCAGGCCTTTGTGGCTATAGCTGCCCGTGTCTTTGGTCATGGGGCTGCAACCCTGAACCCCTAACCCCAACGGCTTAAGGATGACGCTCAGCTTTCCGAGGCTCAGCCATGACAGGACAAACCCAGTAGTCCAGACTCCTGAGAGCCAGCAAGTTAACTAATTCATTGATTCTAATAGGACTTGCTTGCTAAAAATTGACTGGTATGATTTATGCTGACCTGTGACAAAGCTGCATATTTATTGGATGGGAAGGGAAATTTTGGTATTATTTATCTTCAGAGGAACAGTTTGGAGAGGGTTATTTATTATATTTAAAAGGAATTATGTTATTTTTTTCAATAAAGACCTATTTATATGCCTCTCTCTGACTGATTTTTAGGCTTGTTTGTAAAAAAGTAGAAGGAAAAGAAGAGACAAGAGATTACAAAATACTTGTTTCTTATTCTGATGGGCTGTGGTGGAAAGTGACATTCTTTTTGTGTTTTTTTTTTTTTTTTTCTGAGCAGGGTCTCACTATATAGTTCAGACTGGCCTTGGACTCACTATGTAGCCCAGGCTGACCTTGAACTCACAGCAATCCTCCTGCCTCATCCTCCCAAGTGCTGGGATTACAGTCATGCATGCCCATGCTCATGTGATCTTCTTGCCCAATCTGTGATCTTCTTTCACGACTCCCTGGTGTAAAGAATATTTGGAGCCAGGCAAGGAGGAATACACTGGTAACCCCAGCAGCAACTCACTCAAGATGCTGAGACAGGACAATAATCATGAGTGTGAGTCTAGTTTGGGCTACACGGTGAATTCAAGACCAGCCTGTGAGCTACATAATGAGCCTACAAAGTACACAGTTGAGCAAACAGAAGAGGATTGCAAAGAGTTGCGACTTGGAAGTAGAGGCACACCTTGGGGAGTCATTTGCTCCCTCACCAACAGCAGCCTTCCTTGCTTTCTTGCCCAAGAATATAGCCAAAGACAAGATCCTTATCACTGAGGGAGTAAAATCAGAGCTGAATTGTGAGCAGGGAGGGAACTCCAGGAAGATGAAGATAAATCCCCCAACTGCTGGGCTTCTCCAGTGAAAGACACCTCCAGGGCCTTCAGAAGGGAGTTTGGAAACCCAGTGTGGCAGAACACCCATGAGATCTCAACACTTGGGAGGCCGAGGCAGTGGGATTACCACTGTAAATTTGAGGCCCTGTCTCAGAAAAAAAATCCAAAAAAACAAAGAAAGGGGCCAGAGATTTAGCTCAGTGGTTCTGGCCCCTGCCTCACAAACTCAAGGTCCTGAGTTCGATCCCCCCTGGTAACCACACACAATGCTGGGTGTGGCGACTCACACCAACAATCAGTATCACATACCACAGTGCTGGGCGTGGCAGCTCACACCTGTAATCCCAGCACTCCGGAAGCAGAGGGAGGAGGATTGCTGAGTTCAAGGCTTGCCTGGGCTACATAATGAGCTCAGGGCCAGCCTGAACTACAAAGCGAGGCCATCTCTCAAAAAAAAAAAAAAAAAAGGCCTGGGGATGTAGCTCAGTGGCACTGCACCTGCCTTCTAAAAGTCAAGGCCTTAAATTCAATCCCCAGTACTGGAAAAAAGAAAAAAAAAAAAAAAAAAGAAAGGGACTGATCATTATTTCCTTTGCTTTTCTCCAGTCACAGCATCAAAAGGACATGGGTGGAGCCAGGCCTGGGCGTTTGTTGCAGCACTGGCCCCAGTCACTTGAGTGACCATGGGACAGTGATATATAACTCCTTAGCTCCCCGAAGAGTCTGAGGGGCAGGTAAGGCTGCTCCAACCAAGACGGAAAAGAAACATGACAACAGGGGCTCTCTATGGTGAATGGAAGAGAGCCATGATTTGCTGGTTGTGCTCCTATATAGTGATGTCCTTAAGGACTTTAATATTTATGAGTAAAGAAGTAAAGAAATTCTGTTATGAGGCATTTCCAGGTCAGGACTAAGTTTATTAAGTATTTCTGCTCAGGAAGCAAGGGGCCTTTCAGATAGGAGAATGGTTCTACTGACATTCCAGACAAGAAAAGAGCCCCATGTGCAGGACTTCACTTTTATTTATACTTTAGATTATACCAGAAACCCATCTGAGAGCAATAGCGGTTACCCCTGGGGTTCCCTGGGAATGGCTGCCGTGTGATGTCCAGTGTTCCATGATCGACCTTTAAGCTTCTAAATTCTGAGAACTTGGTTTCTGCTTAGGTCCACACCCAAGAAATAGAAATCTTCCTTTCAAGTAAACAATTTATTTACAAAAGAAGCAATGATATCATCATAGAAAAATAGCTAAGACTAAGTGGTTCTCTTCCTCTGTAAAAATACCAAATTCTATTCAATGCTATCAAAATCAACTCCCCAGGTCCCAGCAAACTTGCCATCCCAGCCTCCAGGAGTGATTTTTGTCTTATAAGCACTAGGCAAGTGCATACTTGGCAGCCTAAACTACTGTGCAAAATTTCCAGCCTGTTTGAGTGGCAGGATCATTTTATGAGGGAGGAAAGGATGTGGGTAGCCTCAGGGACAAAGAAGAGCAGAGACTGGGGAGGAACTCTTCTTCCTATGGCATTCCTCAGAGAGGAGCTTTGCATGGTAGGCTGAAGCAAGAAGCTCTCAGTCTCAGTCCCTGCAGAAAAGGAGACATTTAGGACTGGAGCCAGAAATAAAGGGAAAAAAGGAAAAGGTCATTCTAGACATGAAGGAACCAGAGGAGAGAAATGAAGGGCTAGGGGGATAGCTCAGTAGTAGAGCATTTGCCTAACATGCGTGAGATATCGGGTTCATAAAACGTAAAACAGAAAAGGGGTGGTGATTCAGTTCTATCACGTCTGTGTTCCCTATGAGGCCTAATGCTAATGTGTGTCCATTTAATTGTGGAAGCTATTAAAATGTTGATACTCTTTCATACTGGAGAGAAGCCCTTGCCCTGGGCCCTCCAAATATCTACCAACTGCCTTGACCTTCCCTGAGGATCCTTTTACCACCCAGCACAGCAGGCAGGCTCCAAGAGCCTTTCAGAACTGCGGCCAACATATGTTCTGATTCATTGGTACCCCTTCCATACCCGTTAAGCTTTCCCCTCTCTCTAAACGCCAGGTTCGAACCCTGGATTTTGTATCGTTGAAGAGCAACATAATGACATAGAGGGTAGGAAGGGACAAAAGATAGAAAGAACAGAGGAAATGTAACTTGAATCCTAGTAGTCAGGATTCAATGGTCCATCTGTGCAGAAATGGCTGGGGCAGGAGACGTAAAGCTCATCCTTGATGTTCTGGTCAGCCAACAGCGGGTCACCGTTCGGCATGATATCTTCAATATTCACACAGTTCCTAAAGACTGGGTAGTTCAAAGAGAGAAGTCAGGCCCCGATCTCACTCGGGAGTCCCCAGCCCAGCAGGGAAAGTGAAGGAAAATGGCAGGAAAGGCCTGGGTGGGGCCTGTAAACTGGGGAACTGGATGATAGAACTGGGTAGGTGGGGGAGGCCTGAGCATTTCCTAATCAAAGGAATCACCAGGAAATGAGCCTCTCTGCAGTGAACAGCACGGAGCTCAGCCTCTTCTGTAATATGTGAGGAGGAAAAGGTACAAAAGGGGATGCATTCCCTCTTCCCTTGTTCCATCTCATACTTACTTTCCATGTCTTTAGTGCTTAAGTGTTGCAGATCATGAGGCAAATCCAAATCTGGCACTGGCTGTGATCCCATGAACAGTGTGGGCTCCAGTGTGGGCTCCAGTGTGGGCTCCAGTGTGGGCTCCAGTGTGGGCTCCAGTCCTGGCTCCAGCACTGAGCCTGGCTCCAGCACTGAGCCTAGATCCAGCACTGTCTCCAGCAGTGGCTTTAACTCCATGCCAATCTCCTGATCCAGCTCTGACATCAGACTTTGCTCTACCTCTAAGGACTCCAGTTCTGGCTCCGGTTTAAGCTCCAGAGGTTGCTGCAGCTCATCCACCTGCCTAGACAGCCCACAACATAGAGGAGAACAGGGCTCAGTGGTTCGGGTCAAGTGGAGCATGGGCTTGGAACTAGGTTTGTTAAAAGTTTGAATCTTATCATTTACTAGCTGGTCACCTTAGACAAGTTACTTAACCTTACTGAGCCTCAGGTTTATCATCTGTAAAGAGAAGCAACAATATATAATAATTCTCGAGAGGCAGGAGAATGGTTAAAAGTAGGACTTTGGAAACTACCCAAAGCAATTTACATCTTAATCCAATCACCATAAAAATACCAGTAGACCTCTTCCCAAAAATACTCAAGAATCCTAAAATTGGGCCTGAGGGTTAGCTCAGTGGTTCTGGCGCCTGCCTCACAAGTGCAACGTCCTGAGTTCAATCCCAGGTAACCACATACAATGCTGGGTGTGGTGGCTCACGCCTGTAATACCAGCACTCAGGAGGCAGAGACAGGAGGATTGCTGAGTTCCAGGCTTGCCTGGACTACATAGTGAGCTCAGAGCCAGCCTGAACTACAAAGCGAGACCCTGTCTCAAAAAAAAAAAAAGAATCCTAAAATTGGGCCAGAGATTTAGCTTAATGGTTCCAGTGCCTGCCTAGGAAGCGCAAGGTCCCTGGTTTGATTCAGTAACCACATACAATAATACCATGCCTGGTGACTATCCACCAGTAATCAGTACCACACACCACAGTGCCAGGCATGGTGGCTCACGCCTGTAATACCAGCACCTGGGAGGCAGAGGAAGGAGGATTGCTGAGTTCCAGGCTTGCTGGGGCTGCACAGTGAATCTGGAGCCAGGCTAAACTACAAAGCAAGACCCTGTTTCAAAAAACAAACAACACCCCCCCAAGAGTCCTAAAATTTTTTGTGGTACATAGTGCTGACTGCTGGTAGGTGTGAATCACCATGCCCACTATTGTTGTATGTGGTTGGGGGATTGAACCAGGGACCCTGCACTTGCTAGGCAAGCACTGGAGCCACTGAGCTGAATCTCTGGCCCACCAAAGCCATCTTGAGAAAAAATAACAAGGCTGGAGGCATCACAATACTAATCTTCCCAACATCCTAAAGAGCACAATACTGGCACAAAACAGACACACAGACTCCATTAAAATAGGAGACAGACTCAGAAATAACTCCACAAATCTTTCAACTAATTTCTCACAAAGGTTCCCAAAACAAAGGTCCTCAATAAACTGTGCTGGGGAAACTTTGTAGAAGAACGAAACTGGGTCCTTATCTCTTATCTTGTATAAAGCCAACCTAAAACAGACAGACATGGTGGGACATACTTATAACCCCAGCACTGGAGAGGAAGATCATGAAAAGTTGAAGGCTAGCTCTTTTTTTTTTGAGACAGGGTCTCGCTTTATAGTTCAGGCTGACCTTGACTGAGCTCACTATGTAGCACAGGCAAGCCTCGAACTCAGCAATCCTCCTGCCTCTGCCTCCCAAGTGCTGGGATTATGGGCTTGAGCCACCAAGCACTTCTGGTATGTGGTACTAATTGCTGGTGGGTGTGACTCACTATGCCCGGTATTGTTGTATGTGGTTTCCAGGAATCAAACCAGGGACCTTGTGCTTGCTAGGCAGGCGCTGGAACCACTAAGTCTCCAGCCCCAAGGCTACTCTTGAACAACAACAAAAAATTTTTAAACCCCAAAATGGATCAAAGACCTAAAAGTAAGACTTGAAAATATGAAAGTCTAGAAGATAACACAGGGGAAACATCTTAACCTGGTAAAGGCAGTAAGTTTTTGATAAAAAACTGAAAGCAAAGGCAACAAAAGTAAAAATAGACAAATGAGACTGTAGCAAACTAAGAAGCTTCTGCAGAGCAAACAATGCAATCAACAAAGTTAGCAGATAAACAGAAGAATGGGAGAAACTGTTTATAAATTCCTCATATCAGGAATTAATATCTGGAATATTTAAGAAAATTTAAAAATTCAACGGCAAAAATAATAACACAGCTAAAAAATGGGAATAGGTATTTCTCAAAAGATAATATACAAGCCTGGGAATATAGCTTAGCAGCACAATGCTTGCCTGGAAAGCACGAGGTTCTGAGTTCAATTCCCGTTAACAACAACAAAAAAGATGATATACAAATGACCAAAAAGTATATGAAAAAATGCTCAATATCACTAATCACCATAGAATGCAAATGAAAGGGTGGGGATTTAGCTCAGAGGCTCTGGGCTCTGCCTGGCAAGCACTGGGTCCCAAATTCGATCTCAGTACAATGCTGGGCATGGTGGCTCATGACTATAATCCCAGCACTCAGGAGGCAGAGGCAGGAGGATGTCAAGAGTTTGAGGGTTGTCTGGGCTACATGGTGAGCTCAGGGCCAGCCTGAACTACAGAGCGAGACTCTGTCTCAAAAAACTTAAAAAGAAAAAAAAGAAAGAATGCAAATGAAAACCACAATGAAATCTCATGCCAGTTAGAATAGCTATAATAAAAAAAGACCTAAATAACACATGCTGGTGAGGATGCTGAGAAAGGGGAACTCACATGCTGTTGGTGGGAATGTAAATTAGTACAGCAATTACTAATGATTCCCCACTCTGAGATGCAATGGAGGTTCCTCAGAAAGCTAAAAATAGAACCAGCACATGATCCAGCTATCTGACTGCTTGGTATATATAGGAAGTGAAATCAGTATATCAAAAATATACCTACAGCCAGATATGGTGGCACACACCTTAATTCCAGCACTCTTGGAGACTGAGGCAGGAGCCCTGGGCAACTTAGCAAGTCCCCATGTCAAAATGGAAAAAAAAAAAGGTAAAACAAAAGGACTAGAGCTGTAGCACAGTGCAGAGGCCCTGGTTCAATCCCTAGTACCAAAATATTATGTGAATATATATTTTATATCTATTTAGCTATATGGATATATAATCACATATTTATTGCAACACTATTCATAAAGGTAAGATATAGAATCAAGAAAGCATGGTGGGGCCAGAGGGTTAGCTCAGTGGTTCCGGCATGTGCCTCGCAAGCGCAAGGTCCTGAGTTCGATCCCCAGAAACCACATACAATGCTGGGCATGGAAACTCATGCCCACCAACAATCAATACCACATACCACAGTGCCGGGCGTGGTGGCTCACGCCTATAACCCCAGCACTCGGGAAGCAGAGACAGGAGGATTGCTGAGTTCCAGGCTTGCCTGGGCTACATAGTGAGCTCAGAGCCAGCCCGAACTACAAAGCGAGACCCTGTCTCCAAAAAAAATAAATAAATAAATAAAAGAAAGCATGGTGGTATACACCTGTAATTCTTGCACTCAGGAGGCAAAGGCAGGAAAATTACAGTAAGTTCGAGACCTGCCTGGACTACATAGTGAGTTTAAGGTCATCTTGAGCTAGATCCTCTTGAGGAAAGCATAACAATAAGGATATGGAGGGGCCAGAGACTTAGCTCAGTGGTTCTGGCATCTGCCTAGCAAGCGCAAGGTTCCTGATTCAATCCTCAGTAACCACAGACAGCAATATTAGGCATGGTGACTCATGCCCACCAGCAATCAGTACCACATACCACAGTGCTGGGCCTGGTGGCTCATGCCCATAATCCAAGCACTTGGGAGGCAGAGGCAGGAGGATTGCTGAGAGTTTGAGGCTATCCTGTGCTACATACTGAGCTCAGGGCCAGCCTGAACTACAAAGCCAGACCCTGTCTTAAAAAAAAAAAAAAAAGGATATGGAGTCAACTGAGATGTCCATCAACTGATGATTAAATCAAATACCCAACTAACTATTATCCAGCCATTAAAAAGAATAACATTCTGTCATTTTTAACAATATAGATGGGACTGGAAAAAAAGATGTTAGGTGAAGGGCTGGGGATTTAGCTCAAGTGGTACCATGCCTACTTTGGAAGCACAAGGACCCGAGTTCAATCCCCAGTACCAAAAAAAAAAAAAAAAAAAAAGATGTTAGGTGAAGTCAGACAGATAGACAGTACCACATATATTCATTTATATGCGGAAGCTAAAAAAGAAATTCACATAGAAGACCCAAACCAAAAAGAAAGTAACTTAGAAAATCTAGTACCACTCTTGGTATTAGATAGATGCCAATGTGTGGTGGCACATGCCTGTAATCCCAACACTCAGTTGGAGGCAGAACTTCAAAAAGTCTGAGGTCAGCCTGAACGACATAGACTTTGTCTCAAAAAAAAAAAAAAAAAGATAAAACTAACCAACCACTAGCAACAAAAGAAAAATAGTTTTAGAAAAGCTAGTGTCACGCTTGGCATCAGATAGGTGCCCCTTAATACCAGGATTATGACCATCATTAGCTTAAGGATGACAAGCTGAAAAACACAAGGAAGAAGAGAGACAGAAGAATAAAAAGAACCAGAGGGCGCAAAGTGAGGAGCAGAAGGGATGAAGCCTGGTGAGATTGAAACTGGGCAAGTTAGAGTCACTGAATCAGCCAAAAACAAACTCAGGTGGGTGGAGAAGACTTTGTGCCTCACCTGTTAGAGACCACAATGAGCTTATGTTTCAGGTACTTCCTCTGTTCCTCAAGATTAACTGTGGGGACACAACAGGTGCAAGAAGTCAGTTGGCTGGTCTCCAAGCTCAGGTTTCCCCTAATACAGACGCCGTCTTGACAACAGTTACCTCCTTGCTAAGTAGCACAGCTCATAGGTAAATCCCTTAACTACTCTGTTTGAAAGGAAGGCACTGGGTTTACGAATATCTGAGGATCCGTGAGCTTAGTCTGGCAATGAAGTACCTCGATGATTTCTACCTTTGTCCTGGTAGTAACGGCCGAAAGCCTCATCCCGGGGCGTTCGGGGATAGAGGAAGCGCAGTGGGTTCTCTGGTATGTTCTCTTCAGCGAACAGCTGGTAGTGGCGTATGATTTCGGTCAGTGGGAGGGACTGCAGCACCTCCTTGGTATAGGGCTGCACAGAGTAGATGACCACCTTATCTGGAGAGTGGAGGCAGGGACGGGTGGGCTGGAGAGAAGAAGCTGGTCTGGGGCTTCCACCCCAGCTGCCCAACCCCAAAGCAGATGCAAGATTCAGGACAGAGCAACTGACCATCTTCCTGGTGCTCCACCCAGGAGCAGGTGATGCCTCCTTCTGAAGATTCGCTGAACCGCAGCAGGAAGGTGCCGGAGAAGGTCCTCTTCAGCAGCCGGCGCTCCTGGCTCCGGCTCACAAAGCCCATGATGTGCCTGGAGCACAGAAAGCAGCTGTGGGATATGCTGACCCTGTGTGTGCAGTAAACTCTGGGCTCTGACCCAGTGTTGTTCCTTGTAAATGTCTTCAAATCTGTCACTTTTGCTTAGTAATGATGCCCAGCCCAGCCCCCAAATCCAGGCTTTGAAAAGGAGTGAGGATTCAGTGAGACCACACAGACAAAAAAAATCACTTTATAAAACCATGTAATGAAATCATGGTCTTAGCATTGCATGGCCTACTTTGAATCCCAACTCTGTGTTTGAGTAAATTCTTTAACTTCTCTAGGATTTAGTTTCCTCACTTGAGATAAAGGTGGACCACTGGTGTGGTCACAAGGATGAATAAGAGCATTCAGCAGGCTCTAGAATTAGTAGATACTGAGCAAACACAGGCCGCAATTATTTCAAGAAATGTAACAGGTGCCGGGCGTGGTGGCTCACGCCTGTCATCCCAGCACTTGGGAGGCAGAGATAGGAGTATTGCTGAGTTCAAGGCTTGCCTGGGCTACATAGTGAGCTCAGGGCCAGCCTAAACCACAAAGCGAGACCCTGTCTCAAAAAAAAAAAAAAAAAAAGAAATGTGACAGGGCACGGTGGCACATGCTTATAATCCTACCACTTCAGGAGACTAAGGCAGTAGGATCTCAAGTTTAAATCCAGACTAAGCAATTAAGTGACGGTCAGGCCTTTTCTTTTTTTTTTTGAGTCAGGGTCTCGCTCTGTAGTTCAGGCTGGCCCTGAGCTCACTATGTA
>PVIC010049915.1:0-12991 GCA_004025085.1 Thryonomys swinderianus | reverse complement strand
TTCTTTTTGATTTATATAGCTGGCTAAATTTTCATTAATTAAAGTTAGAGCCTCTCAACTTTGAGAATACAAAAAGAGGTTGGTAAATACAAACATTCTAGAATTAGATTTTTCTTTATTCATTTAAATAAATGTTTTTAGACTATCTTACAAGCACTTCAGAAAATGAGCCCAGGATGAAAGGTTTGTAAAATCAAAACTTGGCTCTGTCGAGTGTAATACAGAGGTCAGGCATTGACTTTAGATGTCAGTCATTTACTGCTGAAGGTTACAAAGGAACAACAGCTTGATCAACCATTAAATCTGTAGGGTAATTTTACCCAGGAAAGTTGGGTTGTTACGATTCTTGACTCAGTAACTTTACTACCTGAAGGTGCACAAATCTATTGGGGTTGATTAAAAATGCCCTTCTTGAGAAGGTATGATTTCAGCTTGTTTTGATGACTATATCATTGGTATGTGGTTAGTCTAGAGTCAAAGCATTTTGACTTGAGAGAATACTAACAGAAAAAATTCAATAAAATGTTCACTATAAGCTAGAGTCAAAATTAAAGCTTGTTCATGTGTAAAATGCTTAAAAGTTGAAGAAATAACTGATTAAACTTTTACTTTGTTCATATGTTTCTCTTGAAGTTTTAAAGCTAAGTTGGTATTTTCCGTAAGATTTCAGATGTGAGTCCAGAAATTATAACAAAAGAGAAACTACTTCTGATTCCATATATTATTGGACTTTTCTACTTGTAAGATTTTTAAAATGATGTCTTGAGAAAAATGATAATTCAGTGGTACTGTCTCTAGACTTTGGCTATAGGATACCATTGCTCATGGACTAGATCCATGGAAAATAGTATTTTGCATTCTGACTTCAATCAATGTTGAGTTTTGTCTTAAATACCATTAAGTCAGGATTTAGCTCAAGTGTCTGTCTTGCAAGCCCAAGGGCCCAAGTTTGATCACTTGAAAAAAAAAGTAAAAAAAAAAAACACAAACAAAAACGCTTTATTTTCTCTTTTTCTACTGGGTAGCTCATTTTAAACTACTTCCTATTGAATATTTAAACATGTTTCTACTCATTTCCATATATCTATATATAGAATATACACACACAGACACACACTCATATATAGAGAACTTTATATATATGGTAGCCATTTTGAAAAGGTCGATAACTTCAGGGTCATGGCTAAAAAGAGCAGATTTTGGTAGACTTCCCCAGGCAACAGTCAGCTTCACCTAGCTGTGTTTTCCTACTTTAGCATTTATTAGTGTAAATAAAATTTGATATTATAATATAAATTAGTTATTTATTACCTTATCTGATTTTGTTCTTACTCTGTTTCTTGATTTTTTTTTTTTTTTTTTTTGCTTTTTTTGGAGACAGGGTCTCGCTTTGTAGTTCAGGCTGGCCCTGAGCTCACTATGGAGCCCAGGCAAGCCGCCGCGAACTCAGCAATCCTCCTCTCTCTGCCACCCGAGTGCTGGGATGACAGGCGTGAGCCACCACGCCCAGCATTATATGTGATTACCGGGGATCGAACTCAGGTCCTTGCGCTTGCGAGGCAGGCACCGGAACCACTGAGCTAACCCTCCGGCCCTGTTTCTTGATTTATTGGCAGTTCTTTCACTCTGTAATGAAATTTGAAATATTATGCATCTATTCTTTCCCTGAAATTTTTTATTATTTTTATAATAGTAAAACTTCCATCTATATGAAATGAAGCTCGTGAATCATATCACGCATGACATACTTAATCCATAAAGTTTTCTCTTTCTTATACAATGCATATCTTTTTGTTCATTAGTTTTCAACAAAGATGTGCTTATAAGCACTAGCCATGTGCTTTCACTAATTTACTTTTATAAGACTTTTCATTGAGATATAACAGAGATATTCATTTAGGAGTTTGTAAATATTTCAGTCAAATACAACAATAACAATGGGTACAGTCTGAAGTATATATCATTTGAAACAGAACATATTATTTCAAAATAATGGAAAGAAAAAACTACCATGAACAAGATAGATCCATTTAGGTGCAAATGGAGACACCTGGAGGATATACTAATAAATGAAATCAATAGATCACAGATGGACAGTTTCCAGATCTTCTCTTTGGTATGAACACCTGTAGATGCAAATGAGCTCTAGAAAGTAGGACAGCTTTTATAGAGTGGGAAATTTCTATAGGAAACTTGGTGTGGAAATGTGATGAGGGGAAAGAATAAATATAATACAGAAAGAAAATAAAAGAGCATGTATAAAGGGGGTGAGGAGGTGGGGTGGGTAGGGATATGGGTAAAAATGAGAGTTAACTTTTGTCATATACTGGTACAAATTCCCCAATGTTATATGTGATTTTGAGATGTATATAAATTGTACCAATAAAGAATTCAATTTAAAAAAACTACCATGAATATTCTAAGACATATTTAAGCATTGCATCTCAGGAATGACTCTAAGATAAAGATTCTGTAAGGAACAGATATGAAGAATTTATAAAGTAGAGAAATCTAGTTGATGGTGTTTTTCTTCCAAACGTGATTAACCTTGTTGAAAGAGAGCTACAGAAAAGCACGGATTGCCGTAGACAGGCCACAGAATACACTGTGCAGGAGGCTGGAGTAACAGTCTGTTCACCACCAGCAGAGGTATTTTGCATTATCAGATGGATGGTACTGTGGAATGAATTGGGTCTCCTTCCTATATTCATATTTTATAGCCCACAAATCAACACTGATTTGAGACAGGCCATGTAAGGAGGTAACAAAAGTGAAATCAGGGTGTAAGTTTAGGGCTCTAATCCATCAGGACTGGTGTTTTCATGAGAAAAGGAAGAGAAGCTTCAGCTCTTTTTCTACATACAGAGGAAATGTAAAGGAGCAACAGAAAGGTACAGCAACCCAGGAAGAGCAGTTTCAGCAGAAAGGAGATCTGCGGATATTTTTTAAAAATTAATTTTTTTTTTTTGAGAAAGGGTCTCGTTTTGTAGTTCAGGCTGGCCCTGAGCTCACTATGTAGCCCAGGCAAGCCTGGAACTCAGCAATCCTCCTGTCTCTGCCTCCTGAGTGCTGGGATTACAGGCGTGAGCCACCACGCCCAACATTGTGGTATGTGGTATTGATTGCTGGTGGGCTTGAGTCACCACGGCCAGCATTCTATATGGTCACCAGGATCAAACTCAGGGCCTTGCGCTTGTGAGGCAGGTGCCGGAATGACTGAGCTAAATCTCTGGCCCATTTTTAAAATTAATTTTTAGCTTATTGGTACATTGTATGTACACAGCATGATCACACTTAGTTGTAGGAGTTTGTACCAGTATATGACACAATTTAATTCTCATTTTTTTCTCCTTCTCCTACCCGCCCCCAACTCCCAACCCCTTAATACATAAGCTTCATTTCCCTTTATTGCCTCTACATTTTTTCCTTACCCCTCATCACTCACATCTCCACCACATTTCCCTTTGCATATTTTCCATTTCACAATATCCATCATACATGCTAGAACTATTAACATCTTCAGTTTCTCATATCGAAGAACAGATATGGTATTTACATGTCTGTGACCTATTTATTTCACTTATGAGTATGTCCTGAAGGTACATCCATTTGAACATAAATGACTCAAACTTATTCTTTAAGGCAGAGTGATACTATATTTTATAGAAAAGCCACATCTTTATCCTGTCTCCAGTTGATGGGCATCTGTGTTGTTTACAAGACTGAGCTATCACAAATCGAGCTGCTATAAACATGGGTGCACATATGTCAGTATGATATGATTCTTTTAACTATTTTGTGTATCTTCCTAGCAGGGGACTAGCAGGGTCAAATGGGATTGGTAATCCTAGTTAATGAAGAATCTCTACACTGACTTCCATAGAGGTTGTACCCGTCTATATTCCCACCAAGGGTGGAGAAGATTCCTTTTTCTTCACAGCCTGGCCAGCATTTGTTGCTGGCTAATTTTGAGATAGCAGCCATTCTTTGTGGAATGAGATGAAATCTCAGTGTTGTTTTCATCTGCATCTCTCAAATGGCCAGTGTAGTTGAGCATTCATTCTTTCATATGCTTCTTGGCTGCTTTTGCTTCCTCTAAAAAGTGTCTCTTGATTTCAGCTGTCCATTTTTGAATTGGGTCTTTAAATTTGGGGGAACTGATTTTTTAAGCCTCTGGAACTGTGGGAAAACATGCTTCTGTGGCTCAGACCACACAGTCTTGGAGCTGCATTATGACAATAGAAAACTTATTTGAATGAAGAATTCAGGATGTAGATTACTGCCAGCACTGGGAGAAGACTCCTTTATTCATTCTTCACAGTCATAGATGACTCCTATGAGAAGATTTGAGTTGCTTCAGTGAGTTGAAGGCAGTACTGCGTGCTCTGAAGCTGGAGGTGGGGATGGAAGTGGAAAGGAACTTCTCTGAAAGTTGGATGTGAGTTGTTCTTTCCTGTCCCTGTGAGCTGGAATATTGTTATGGTAACTAGTGAATGTCCCACTTTTCTGTGTACAGTTGACCTGGAGGCCTTTTGGAAAGGTTCATTAGAAGCAGAGGAAAATTTGAAATATGAACAGGGAATGCAAAAGAATAAAATGCTGTTTCCTGTGACAAAAGTTAACTAATTGCACTTTCAAAATATAACTTAATAGAATCAAAATGTCATTATTGTGAACCAATTTAGAGTGGGTAAATTTTTGAATTAGAGAACAAAGTATTTTAGAGCCAACATTTTAACTTTATCTGCTTTCAAATACTCTAAGCACTTGTGAGGCTAGAGGATTTTGTAAACCATAATTTAAAAACCAAATTAACAGATAATTATATCAACTCTAATTAGTAAGTTTAGAAAGTATAGTGGGTCAATAGTCCACCTTTTGTAGTCTACAAGCACCTAAAATTTCTTTCCTTGTAAATTTTCATGGAATTGATTAAAATGTCTCTATGTATGTGTTTAATTTTTATATAGAATACATGAGAACACATTTTTAAATGATTTCAGTGGACTCATATTTGATAAATATCAGAAATCCTACATAAGGAAAACAATGAACTACTGTTAAAATTCAATAGTAAAAGGCAAAAAAATTATACAATCTGAATAGTAAAGCTTTTGCATGTCTGTTGAAGAACAAAGACCATGTAAGTGTGGGTCTATTTCTGTACTTCTGTTTTGGTCTACTTATCTATGTTGTATCTTCATGTAAATACAATACTTTCATGATTACTGTAAAAAATTTCAATAGCAAAAACTATTAGATGGTACACATCTGTAATTCTAGCACCGAACCAGGTAAGGCAGCAGGATCGTTGAGTTTGAAGCTCACTTGGGCTACATTGTGAATTCAAGACCAGTTTAAAGTACAAAGTAAGGCACTGCTTAAAAGAATGACAATATCAACAAAAACATCTCATGATAGAAAGGTTAAATCTTCTCAATGTATTGCATTTCTGTGATCTTTTTCCAAAATGAGCTAATTTTTTATGTTGTTAACCCATAACAGTAAAAGATTTATTATACACAACTGCTATGAAATGATCTGAAAAAGTTGTCATTTAAACAATTGTCTGTCATGTTCTTAGTCTATAAATATTGTATATCTTCTTGTGCTGGACATTTTTACTTCAAAAAAGTCCACCTATTTTTCAAAGGTCTTTCAGCACTTTCATTTGTTTGGAGTTGGAGAGGGTGGGTATGAATGCTTCTTCCCATAAAGTAGCTTTGACAAATTTTGTATCATTACTATTAGCATTCATTTTATGTAAAACTTTACTTGATTTTATATTTCTAAACTTTAAATATAGTCTTCCACATAAAACCTTATTTTATTCTGAGAGAATTCATACTGTGCATCTGAAGGGGCCTGTGTGTCTCTGATACTACCTCACAGAGCCTTTGGTCAGTCCGCCCCCAGGAAGGATTGGGAAGGAGAGGTCCCTTAGTCACATGGGCAGCAGGATCACATGACCTCTGTGGTACACTCCTCCCTGGATCTGGATATACAGAGTTCACATGTCAAACTGTAATTTTGAGTATTTAAATTAATACATTTATTTGCATCCCATCTACTTTGGAAGATTTTGGAACGTCTGATTTGTCATTGTATATGTATTTCTATAAGTATACATTAATTATTAAAACATATCTTTGGGGTTGTACACTTTGGTTGCTATTAATTGTGTTCATTCTCACATGGTTGTGAGAACAAATGGTTGTTTGGCTATATGTGATAGTATGATTCTTTGAAAATATTCCACAGGAAGACATGAGATCTGATAAACAAACTTTAAGGGCTTTAAAAAGTTTGTGACCTTTTAGTGCCAAGGATAGCTGTCTCATAGACCTGGGTTATCTTCTTACTAATATAGGCACCAACTGCAAGCTTTACTCCTTCTGGTTGTTTTTGAAGAATGAATTGTTTATTTGTACAGCACTTAACTCCATCTTCAAAGTTCAAACAAAGCTGACTGTATTGTTGCTTTTCTCATCTTGAATATAGCTCAGTTTCATGTGACTTCGAAGTGTTACAGAAGAGAAGGTTGCTCAATTTGTGAAAGATCTACAGGAAGCCACTCCAAAGAGACAGGCAGCCATATGGTAAGATCTATTTTCAAAATATCTGTGCATCAATATTTTATAAAACATTGTACCTCAGTATTATTCTCTCTATCAAAAATGTGCACATTGTAAAATTTTATGTCAGAGTACCAGAATCTTTTAAGGCCAGATAAACTAAGAGACAAGTCTACAGAGGAGAGTGGGGTGGAGCAAACCTAATAAATGCTAATAAGATGGCAAATTTATTATTCTATTTATTATCTCTTTGCACTCACTAAAAGTCTTAAGTAAGCTTCAGCCATCTCCTACCAAGTCAGATCCAGCACCTCTCTAAATCTGCATATGGTGCAGTGCAATGGATTGTATCAGCATTAAATAACACATTACCCTAGATCAATCAGTTGCTATGGAGTGAGAAAAAGAATTATGCCCCAACTAATGCAAGAAATACTATATATACTAACATTTTATGTCAAACTTCATGTTTTGCAATTGGGGTGACCCTAAAAATTGTAATATTGGATAGATTTTATCCAGTTTTATTGTTAAAGAGTTAATTAATATTTACAAAATTAATGTATAGTAAAGAATTTTATCCATGGATTCTGATGGAGTAACTTTAGCCATACAACCCCTGTGGCTATTCATTATTTTGAAGAAAATCAACTAGATGTTTGAGTTTCCTTTTTATGTTTACTGAAGAAATTTACTTGGTGTATGTGCATGTGCGTGTGTGTAAACATTTACTAGCAAAACAGAGATATAGGAGGTACAATAAAGTAGAAGATTAAATCACATTCTGGAAATAAGTTTCTGGAAAGAAAGCAAATCACTTTTTTATCGGTCAAAACAGTTTCCAGAAAGATTGCATTCAGAAGTTAATCCATTTTCAGGTCATTTTGAAGAGGGAGAGACACAAAGGCCACAGAAGAAAGAAGAGAGAGAAGAGGCCAATGGGAGCACAGGACAGCAAAGGGGCTGGGAGAGGACTTGCGGAAAGCTGGAAGGTGGAATTGGACACATTCCTATGGCAGCTGCAGGGTCCCTGCCTGCCTTGACCTTGAGTTAGTAACTTAATTTCAGTGCATCTTTGTAAAACTATATATCTAAAGTTAAGTTCTCATAGTTGTGGTGTTTTATTGTGTTATCATAGTAAGCCCTACTTAAATAGCATTATTACTAGTTATGTTATTGTCTATACTTCTGCTGTTCAGAGGATTAAATGAGTTGACCTATTTAAAATCTTAATGCCTCGATCAGCTCAAGCTGCCCTAACACACATATCATACACTGGGTGGCTTGAAGAACAACGTACTTAGTTCTGGAGGGTGGAAAGTTCTAGATCAATGTGCAGTAGACCCAGAGTCAGGAGAAAGCCCACTTCCTTGTTTGCAGATGGCAGGGGAGACAGGGAGAAAGATAGTGATGGGGAAGAGGAAAGAGAGAGAGAGTGAGAGAGAGACAGAGACCGAGAGAGACTCTTAGTCCCTTCTTACAAAGGTAATTACATTTATAATGGATCAGTCCTCACACCTTAGTCATTCCTGGAGTTCTCAGTTTCTAAACCCATCAATTTGTGCATTTCTTACTCTATAGCAACTGATTGATCTAGGGTAATGTGTTATTTAATGCTGATAAAATCTGTTGTACTGCACCATATACAGATTTAGAGAGGTACTGGAACTGACTTGGTAAGAGATGGCTAAAGCTCATTTATGACTTTTAGTGAGTGCAAAGAGCTAACAAATAGAATGACAAGTTTACCAGCCTATTAGCATTTATAGGTGGCCAGATGCTGATAACTTAGTTTCTGTGAGTTTTTTTCCGTGATGTTGCTGTTCTTGATGTTAACGCAGAATTTCCTAACTAAAAATGAGAAAATTTTATCCTGTAATACTTTCAAAGCTCTTTGAAGAAGGCATATTTCATTATCTGCTGCTGTGTACATTTCTGATTAAAAACTGCAGAGAAAGTGGTACCTACTGTGCATGACCTTTAAGCTCTACAAGCTTCCAAATGTAACATCATGATACTGAGGCTACATGATTTTTTTAAAAGTTGAATTCGTTAATGTATAACTTTTAAAAATTCTCAGTAGAAATAAGTTGCAACTATAAGAGACTGGAATGCTTCCACTCTACCCATTCCAAATATGCCAGGATTCAGTGAAACAGTCTGTAACCTGGCAATACTGTCCTTACATACTAGCGAGAGTGCTATCTTAGCAGAGAGACAGTATCAGCTTCCTCCAATAATTTCACCACATTTCTTAGAAGATTTTAGTGCCATTCTTAAAATTTATATTATTTGTTTTTATTGTGATTCCAACACATACAATGAGGTAGGGAATAAATAAGACAGGTTTTTGCACTCAGTGAGAAATTTATACAGAAGTAAAATCTATTGGAACAACAATAAAGCAAGTGACCTTGCCTGGGAAGCAAACAAAATGACTGACACTCATTTGATTTTCTTTTGCAAAACATTATATTTGACCAAACAAGAATTATTTGGAGGCTTAGGAGAGAATTCGGAGATTTCCACCTTGCTGTGCATCTCTGAGGGCTTTGGCAACCTGTGGTTTCCCAGGTCTGATTTCAGGAGCTGCACTTTGATGCACAGGTAAAAGTGGTTCCCTCTTATTTCTGGGGTGCAACTTTTCAGGGCCTCACTAAAATGTGAGCTATTTAGAGGAACTCCTCATTTGGTTGGCTTGAAGTGTTGACTTCTAACCCCAAAAGTCATTCAAATATACCCTTCCTAGTCCATGCACCGTAGTTCCCTATTTCAGAATTGAAACATACCTCTCTCTTCTCTTTGAGCTTCAATCTGCTCTCAGCCCATGGCCTGGCGGCCATCTCCACAGCGCTGTAAGCCCCAGAGCTGTGGACACCACGATTCTGAGCAGGAGATGAGCTCCGAATTTCCTGGTTTACTTGACTAAGAGCAAATGTGTCATTTTATCTGTAGCCCTAAGTACTTTGATATTTCTAAGGCTGAATAATTTTTTCCAAACTTAGTAAAGGACAGGTAAGTCAAGGTTATCCATATCCAGTCAGCAAAGAAAACTACTATTGAATTTTCTACTCGTTAGACTTCCATGGTAAGCTTTCTGACTCTAAAAGCAATCATGGCAGCAGTGTCAGACTCGGAAAATAAAAACATCAATGTATATTCTCTTCTAGTAAACAACTGTCACCACCGGGAGAGGTCTCTCATGGGTTCATTCACTTGCACGTTTACTTGGCAAATTTTTTAGTGTCTCTCCCATGTCGGACTAGACAGTGGGGACTTAGATGATAGTAAAGCTGACAGGGGTCTTTCTTTTCCTAGATGGCTAAAATTCCAGCCTGAGTTGAAATACCATATGTCCCTCATAATAATACTGTATGATCATCACGTGGGCCTTCATGTTGGGGCCAAACTGAGAAAGTGCTGTCAGAACCTTCTCTTATTCTATGAACATTACAGTGTGAACTTACACAAACTTAGGCGGTATAGGTCACTCATTTAGACTGTCCTGGCGGAATTAATAGACAAGCCAAGAAGCACAAGGCTGAGGCGTAAATAAAGCACCACACGGTTTCACAGCTGGTTGCGTTTCGGAGCCGGAATACAGGCAAAGTATCAGTGTAAACACTATAGTGCAGTCAGCTCGACAATGTAGCTCTCAATTGTTCAGATCCAATAGTGTGTACTGTCCTCACTTGTTTCTTCTGTACTTTTGCAGGACCAGCAGTGCAGTAATTTGTTTTAAAGAAACATGTGAAAGATCCATCATGTACAGGTACAATTTCTCCGTGATGAATGTGATCATAACACATACCTAAAATGTTCAAATAAATTCAATTTAAAAGAAAAAGAAAGCAGGTGAGTCATGAGATACTCTCTGATATCACTCAGAAAAGCCACTTTGCAGCTCCATTACAATCTTTTGGGACCAAGATCACACGGGTGTTTCATCATTGGATGACGCACTGTTTTGCAGCATTCCATTTTAAAGTCAAAAGAATAAAAAATCTACAGCACTAGAGAAGCAATATTCTAAATTTAAATAAGCTGCACAACAAATTTAGTCGTGTTTCTTCTTACTGCAAAAGAAAAGTTGCTGAGCATGTTCGGCTGAATCTCTTCACAGCTCAAAGGTTGTTTGTGGTGAACAAAACCCTGCCGGCCCCCTGGGGTTCTTCTGTTAGGCCACAAGGATGGCTTTATGCTCTGCGTGCTTTGAACCACTTTCAAAAAATACATTTCGGTCACAGGAAATAATCATTTACTCTGAATTTATAGACATAAGGACTGATATGCCAGTTTTTGTTCATGCAAGTTCTAAATTAATGATAATCTAAAAAAAATTATACTGTCCATAATCAATCCACTTTACTTAATAATATTGAGCAATTAAACATGATTACTACTATTAAACATGGTTGCCTGCACCCTTACTTGAAATGTAATATATACTAAATATGACTTGTGGATCTCAAGCAGTTTTGTTCAAGAGTTCATTTTACAGGAAACTGTTTTGCTAGGACATTTCCATTGTTCTCATTATTTTAATTGTAATAAAATAATTGTTTATGGATATTTTCATAATGAAATTATATCACTAAAGGAAAAGAAGCTAATTCAAAGCATGTACATGAAAGTGTTTAGTATCAACTATAAATCTCATTTTTCTCAATATTTAATTTAATAATGATTCTAATGGCATATTATTGAATAAATTCTTATTTTTTCCTTAAATAAAACAAATTAACTTTTATTCTAAATGACCATAGCATAGAAGAAGAATAATATAGAAGAACTTACCAGTAATATCAAAAACTATTTTTCTTTTTTTTAAACTATTTTATTTTATATTTTATTTTATTTTATTTTTTGAGACAGGGTCTCGCTTTGTAGTTCAGGCTGGCCTTGAGCTCACTGTGTAGCCCAGGCAAGCCTTGAGCTCAGCAATCCTCCTGCCTCTGCCTCCTGAGTGCTGGGATGACAGGCGTGAGCCACCACACCCGGCACTGTGGTATGTGGTATTGATGGCTGGTGGGCGTGGGTCTCCACACCCAGCATTGTATGTGGTTACCGGGGATCGAACTCAGGACCTTGCGCTTGCGAGGCAGGCACCGGAACCACTGAGCTAAACCTCCAGTCCCCCAAAACTATTTCTTATCATAACTATATCTGCAAGAGATTAACATGCTCAATTGCGCTTTTAACTAATCTGACACTCACTGCAGTGAGGAGATTCCTGGTACTTCTGTGGGAAATAACTACTCGTATAAGCAGGGAAAGGAAAAAGCATGAAGTTGTGCAAAGACTAGGAGAGAAATGTTAAGTAGCAGGATCAGTAAGGACTCTCACAATTCAGCAGCAGAACTGTCTCCGTAGAATATATTCCTGGTGATGGTGTGAACATCCTACTTTAAACAGAAGGTCACAATTTGTTAAGAGTATAGAAAAAAATAACAACACATTCTCTTTTCTAACAAGAAGATGTGACAGTGGCAAATTTTGGTGTGTATTTATATTTCACACAGCATATTAAAAATGTAAGGCTCCAAAATTAACTGCAAGCATTGAAAAAAAAAAGTCTAAATTTAACTGGCTTTTGTATCGAGGGGAATTACCCTAAGGACATTTTAGATAGTGAGAGAGGTAAATGGTTTTTGTATTATAATCCCTAGAGAAATCTGCAAAAAGAAAGTATGGCTTCTATTATAATAAATAAAATGAAAGCCAAGTCTGCGCTTCGCAGCATATAATCTTGGCAGAGCAAAGTGAAATAAATAGCAACTGAGACTTCAGCTCAAAACACAAAATGCATGTGAGTAGCTATGACAAATTATTTATACTTTGCCTTTATGAACATCAATAAGTAATTCATTCTTTGTTTACATCCTCACGGCCAGTTATCTGAGAAAATCATGTTTGTCTAGTGATTTTATTATTGAAACAATAAAGGAGAATATAACAATGGTCTCATGCTTGATGAAAAGAAATTGAACCCCTGCATTACTGAGAATTCTCATTTTTTCTTTCCTGAGCCGCTTGAGATGTCTGCGATCCTCATCTCTTCCTGTTTGTTCTCTTCTGGCATATCCTGAGACCTGTGTGCGACTCTTAGACAAACTTTCTCCTCTGTACACACATCAAAGGGACAACTTTTTAATGATCCCTAAGCTATAGAAAGGCAGAGAGTCTCTTCTGCTTTTGTACAACTGCACAAAGAAAGCAGGGGATATTTTATTTCTCCCCTTAATTGCCTTCCAGTTCCCAAAGTAAGCAAAGGAAATTACGTACAAAAATGAGAGGCTCGTCAGAGGCTGTTGGCTACAGCACGGATATTTTTCACTTCCTAAAATGTATTTATGAAAGTATCATTTGAAACGTAGCTTTAGGTAAAAGGAAACAGAGAAGTGAGAAAGATTCAA
>PVIC010049914.1:0-12964 GCA_004025085.1 Thryonomys swinderianus | reverse complement strand
CAAGTTAATTCTCATTTTTACCCATATCCCTAACCCACCCACACCTCCCCACCCCTGTGTCCACACTAGTCAGGATAACCTGAGTAGATTTACAGGACATTCTGAGACCACATTACTTGAGAAATGAATTCTGAGGTGCATCAAAGGACCAGAGAAGCAAAGATTTACCTTAACAGGATTTGTGTGACAGCAGGGGTCTGGGAGGGTGATTATATTAGAGAATCCTCCTAGACTAACTCAAGAAGTGGGGTGGGGGCTGGAGATTTAGCTCAGTGGTTCTGGCACCTGTCTCACAAGCACAAGGTCCCTGGTTCAATCCCCGGCTACCACATACAACAATACTGAGTGTGGTGACTCATGCCCACCAATAATCAGTACCACATACCACAGTGCCAGGTATAGTGGCTCACGCCTATAATCCCAGCACTCGGCAGGAGGATTGTTGAGTTCAAGGCTTGCCTGGGCTACATAGTGAGCTCAGGGCCAGCCTGAACTACAAAGTGAGACCTTGTTTCAAAAAAAAAAAAAAAAAAAGGTGAGGGTGGGCAGCTTATATAGTAGTGGTAGCAGATCTGTGATAGAGCCAAATTTGGGCCTGCTGATTGGTCCAAGTGTAGGTCTATGATTGGTTCAAATTGGTCCAAGTGCAGGCCTGTATTTAGTCCAAACTGGTGTAGGGCTTCCAGCACAGCCTCAATGTCCTGGTAGCATTCAAGGAAATCTCTGGGAAACAGAAGCTGTTTGATAGCTATTGCATCTCTGTGAAAAATGGCAAGCGAAGACCAGGGAATCTTTGGGAGTGTTAGCTGTGTTATCACGATTTACTGGAGGGTGATGGGAGATTGGAAATATTCATAATGGACCCAGATCCTTCTCTGATCGATCCCATGTAAGAGTGGTTTCCCTACATGGAAGAGGAATGCCATGGCTGAAAGCTGGGCTGCACTTTCTATAAAAGCAGCCCAGAGAGGGGTCAATAAGTAACCCAGAAGATACAAGGCAAGTTGCCCCACTCCATCTTTGGAGTGGACCAAGTGAGATTGCAGGGAAGTGAGGTGTAGGGGTTTAGCAGCCTTTAGCCAAATTTTACACCCCTTCCCCTCCTCACACTCCTCCTTCTGTCCATTGCTTGGTCCCCTTCTATCTTACTGTTTGCTATTACCTATGGCTTATTTTGCTCTTTTTTGTTTTGTTTTGAGACAGAGTCTCCCTTTGTAGTTCAGGCTGGTTCTGAGCTCACTATGTAGTCCAGGCAAGCCCTGAACTCAGCAATCCTCCTGTCTCTGCCTCCCGAGTGCTGGGATTATAGGCATGAGCCACCATGCTCGGCACTCTGGGGTGTGGCACTGATTGCTGGTGGGCGTGAGTCACCACGCCCAATATTTTATCATTGCGTGTGGTTACTGGGTTTGAACCAGGGACCTTGTGCTTGCTAGGCAGGCGGCGGAACCACTGAGTTAAACCTCTGGCCTTATTTTGTTCTATACTTTGGGTTTCTCATATAAGAAAAATTGTGTAATATTTAAGCATGGGTATCTGGTTTATTTTACTTAACATTATGGTTTCAAGGTGCATCCACTTTCTTATAAATGACTTAAGATTACCTTCTTTTTTTTTTTTTGAGACAGGGTCTCGCTTTGTAGTTCAGGCTGGCTCTGAGCTCAGGCTGGCTCTGAGCTCACTGTAGTCCCGGCAAGCCTTGAACTCAGCAATCCTGTCTCTGCCTCCCGAGTGCTGGGATTACAGGCGTGAGCCACCATGCCCAGCACTGTGGTATGTGGTATTGATTGCTGGTGGGCATGAATCTCCATGCCCAGCACTGTATGTGGTTACTGGGGATCGAATTCAGGACCTTGCACTTGCGAGGCAGGTGCCAGAACCACTGAGCTAACCCTCTGGGCCTAAGATTATCTTCTCTGTGGCACAATGGTCCAATGTTGTCACGTCCGCCTCGACCAGCAAGGAAGACACGACCCCGTGAGAGTTCTTCCTCAAGCAGTTTATTCAGGAACCTTGAAACATCTTCTGACCCCGGGGAGAAACGCCCATAGGTTTAAGTACCCTTAGGTCAGCCAATCTCAGTGGGCCACGTGGGCAAAGCAGATAGGCTACTCTAATGCGGAAACAGGCCTCTGGAACAGGCACAGCCAAATAAGGACTTGTTTACCACGGAGAGCACTCGCCAGCAGACTGGCGGAAGGCGGAAACCGGTGCCATCTTTAAGGCGTGGCACATCGCAGCTCTCCACACAATGTTGTATGTAAATTCCATCTTTATTAAAATCCATTCATCTGTTGGTGGACATACAGGATACTTCCAAGATTTACCCATTGTGAATTGTGTTGCCTTAAACATTGTGTTGCATGCATCATTCTAATATGATGTATTTAACTCTTTTTTTTTTTTTAGAAAAGGTCTTGCTTTGTATTTCAGGCTGGTCCTGAGCTCACTATTAGCCCAGGCAAACCTCAAACTCACAGTCATTTTCCTGCCTCTACCTCCTGAGTGCTGGGATTATAGGTGTGAACCACCACATCTGGCACTGTGGTGTGTTGTACTGATTGCTGGTGGGGGTGAGTCACCATGCCTAGCATTGTGGTATGTGGTTACAGGGGATCCAACTCAGGACCTTGTGCTTGACCACTGAGATAAATTCAAGGCCCTGTATTTAACTCTTTCAGGAAGATACCTAAGGGAGAACTAGCAGGGTCAAATGGAATTTCTTGTTTAACTTTTTGTGGACTCTCCATATTTATTTCCATAATAATTGTACTAGTTTACATTCTTTCTAACAATGAGGGCGAGTTCCTTTCTCCCACAGCAAGCTTGACAGAATTTGTTGATAATCTGATTTCTTCATGATAGACATTCTCTTTGGAGTAAGATGGAATCTCAGTATTGTTCTAATTTGCATTTCTCCAATGGCCAGAGGTATTGAACATTTTTTGTTGTACAATGTTTGTTGACCATTTATATTCTTCTGAGAAATGTCTGTTCATTTTAGTTACCCACTTTTTGGATTGGGTCTTTTATTTTGGGTGGTCTAATTTAATTGAGTTCTTCACATGTAGATATTAGTCTTTTGTTTGAAGAATGGCTGGCAAAATTTTTTCCCATTTTGTAGGTTGTTTTTTCATTCTGTTGGTTGTTTCCTTTGCTGTGCAGAGGCTTTTTAATTTGATATGAGCCTCTTTGTTGATTGTTGGTGTTGTCTCATAGATTTGGAGTTCTGTTCAGCAAGTCTTTACCTACACTTATGTCTTCAAGAGTTTTACCTACTTTATCTTCCACTAGATTAAATATTTCCATATTAATATTTAGAGCTTTGATCCATTTTGGTTTAAATTCAGTTTAAATTCAATGGTGAAATTCATTTAAATTCAGTTTAAATTCATTTGGTTTAAATTCAATAGTGAAAGGTATGGGTCTAGACTCAGTCTTCCAAATAGGGATAGTTTTCCTGGCACTGTTTGTTAAAGAAACTATCTTACCTTCAGTGTAAATTTTTTGACCCCTTTTCAAAGATCAGGTAGCTGAATGTGATGGGAGTTGTTTCCGCATCCTCTGTTTTATTCTGTTGATCCAAATATCTGTTCTTGTGCTAGTACCAAGTTGTATTAAAAAAAGATCACTGTGGGTTGGTAGTGTAACTAGGAGTCCAGCTGGGCAGGACTAACTTGTTCTTGTCTAGGATTGCTTTGGCTATTCTAGGTCTCTTCTGTTTCATATGCATTTTATTCTCTAGTTCTGTGAAGAATGTTTTTTGTACTTTTAAAAGGTGCAACCTTGACAGACCCTATCTGAGAAACTATCTGAGGTTCTTCTGAGGTGTCTTTAGCTACCTTCAGAGTCCCCTTCTGGAGTATTTGGTAATGGGTAAGGGGAAGGGCTGAGAGGTCTCTGAGTCATCTCCTCTGACTAAACCACATGTCATCATTTCTACTCTCTTTAAATTCATTAATCTTTTCTTATGCACATGTTTAAGTCTTAGTCTAGCACTTTTATGTATTAGATACTGTATTACTTTTTATCTCTGGAAGTTTGGTTTGGGCCCATTTTATATCTGCCATTTTTCTTCTTAATATAATCATATTTTCATCTACCTTTCCATACATACAGAACATAGGTGTAGTAACTGTTTTAATGTCTTTTTCACCTAATTTTGTTGTCTGTGTGATTTTTTGTTCTGTTTCTATTTTTTTTTTTTGCAGTGCCAGGGATCTAACTCGGGCCCTTGTGCATCCAAGTTTGGTGTGGTACCACTTGAGCTAAATCCCCAGCCCTGTTCTTTTTCTATTTGCTTTAGTTTCATTGTGGTTCATGTTTTCCTACTTGGCATGTCTCATATTTTTTATTGCTTACCAAATGTAAATTATAGATTTTTAGAATTTTTTTATTCCTTTAAATAATTTTGCGTTTTGTGTAGAGCTAATTTCCTTAGAGGTGACAATATTTTGAGGTTTAGTTTATATTTTGCTGGGTAAGATTAGGCCAGAGTTCTAAATCTGTATGTATCTGAATGTGTATCTGGAATCTCTTAACTTCAGCCTTGAGAACTTTTTAAAATATTTTATGTAGTAGAGGTCTTTTAGTCATGAGTTCTGTTCTTTTTTGAAAAGTCTTTGTTTTGCCTTCTTTTCTGAAAGATATTTTCCTTGAGTAGAATTCTAGATTCAATGTTATGATTTGTTTTTTTCTTTCAACACTCTAAAGATATTTGTCTTCTGGTTTGAAATTTTCGTTAACTAAAATTCTGTAATAATTTTTCTCTTTCTTTATAAAATGTTCTTGTTATCACTGATTTTTTTTTTTTTTTTGAGACAGCGTCTTGCTTTGTAGTCCAGGCTGGCTCTGAGCTCACTATGTAGCCCAGGCAAGCCTCGAACTCAGCAATTCTCCTGTCTCTGCCTCCTGAGTGCTGGGATTACAGGCGTGAACCACCAGGCCCGGCACTGTGGCATGTGGTATTGATGGCTGGTGGGCATGAGTCTCCACGCCCAGCATTATATGTGGTTACCGGGGATCGAACTCAGGACCTTGCACTTGCGAGGCAGGCGCTGGAACCACTGAGCTAACCCTCCGGCCCTTGTTATCACTGATTTTTTTGGCAGTTTGGTTATATTACTTGCTAAAGTTATTTCCTGTTTATCTTGTTTGGGGTACACTGAGTGTCCTGAATCTCTGAGTTTCAAGTTTTATCAAATTTGGCATATTTTGGCTATCATTTCTTCCAATACTTCTCTGTTCTCTTTTCTTTGCATCTATCATTACATTTACATTGCTTAAAAGTGTCACACTTTGCTTAGGTAGTGTTTTTCCCTATTCGTAATTCAGATGGTTTATATTGAATGTCATCAAGTTCACTGTTCACCTTTGTTGCACCTGCTAAGCCCAGCCCTGGAGTCATCATGTCAGATAGTGTACTTTCCAACTCTTTAACTTCCTGTGACTTTATGTGTCTTCCTTTTCTTTCCACAGGAGCACAATGGAAACAGAAGGGAGAGATATAAAAAAAGAAGGAAATGCAACTGCTGGCTCAAAATGACCTAAATTTTTAAACACTGGGCCAGCCATGAAAGTGTGCTACTCAACTCTTTTGTTGCAGGCAACCTCATTGATTGATAGTTCAGCAGCTGTTCTCTCAATCCACCATTGTGTTTGCACTGATTGGACTTTAAATGGGCTACTCCTCTCCAGTGACTCCACGTGATACAGATACTAATACAGGCCTTTTCTTGTAAGATGCGAACTCCTCTGATGAGTGATTTTGGGTTGAAGATTCCTTATCAGCCTGTCTGAAACTTTCTCAAGAAGACATAACAGATTGAGATTCTACTATCTGATCCTTTTACTTTTCTTTTTCCTGAGGGTCAGATCTACATCATTCTCTGAAGAATCTCCCTGCTTTCTTCAGCTCTGTCTCCTTTTACCCTCACTAGCTTCTTCTTTGGTACACTTTTGGCATCTGATTCTATATAACCTAAACTATTACCTAACTTATTGTGATTATTTTATTTTTCATTTCTAGTCAGTACAAGATTTCATTTAAATAAAAAGTCTCATATTTAGAAGTATTTTTGAGGACTAATGATCTGTTTTTCATCATTTTAGGGACTGAAGTTCTGAGGTCCCTTTTGAATACTGAATTTACAAAGCTAAACCAATCTATATTATGGTGATAGTTACGTTATAGTTATTTTTTTTTAACTGAAAATGGAGAGGACCAGTGTTGTAGTTGTGACATTACTATTAGTTTCTAATAGTCTTAGTTAAGCCAGTTAACTTTTCCAACCTTATTAATGGGTTTGGGGTTGTTTATCTACAGGTCTTCTAACTCCAAATGGATGAAAAAACTTAAGCAATTTACCAGACCAATTATCCAAAAATTTTTACAGCAATGACTATCTGTATTGAATTTTCCCACAGGCGACACATGACTCAAGACTTCCATGAACTGAATTGTTTTTAGGAAAATACCCTGATAAAACTTTCACACTAAGAGATGTGATCTGAGAATACAGATCTTAGAAACTCGCTTGTGTTAGTCAGCTTTCCATTGCTGTGACTAAGTGCCTGAGGAAAACAACTCAGTGGAGGAAAGGTTTATTGCTTCCGAGGTGTTGGTCTGTGGTTGGCTGGTGCCACAGGTGTGGATCTGAAGTGAGATAGAACATCGTGGCAGGGGATGGTGGGGGAGAGTTGCTTATTTCAGGGTAGGCAGCAAGCTGGGGGAAAAGCCAGACAGGAAAAGGGGTAGAGACTGTATATATACTTCAAAAACTATACTCCCAGTCCCCCATTTCTTTCAAATGGGCCCCATCTCTTGTTTCCATCACCTCTCAATCATGCATCAAATTATGATCTCCTTAATGGATTGACCTACTGGTAGTTAGAACCCTTAATAATCCAAATGCCTTCTGAAGGCCACATCTGTAAACATATGAGATGTTTGGGAGACACTTTAAACTTCAAGCCCTAACATCAGTGTAGCCAGCTCCTTGGAGGAAACAGGAGAAGTGAATGAAAGGTAAAATGGTGACTTTATTAAAAAGTTATAAAATTACAGAGCTGTATTGAATAGAAATTCTTAGAAGTAGAATGGAAAGGGCTTATAAGGTTAGACATAGCCAACAGTTACAGAGAAGCTTTTTAATATTTTAATTAGGTTCCATATGTTTGAAAATGATATAGACACAGTTCAAGGAAGCTTAAATAAAAAATGGATCTTAACAGCTCACAAAGTTTGGAAAGATTCCAGGAGCGTCTGCAGCATCTAAGGAAGAATATAAAAACCAGGGATGCAGAAGGTAGAACCAGAAACTTAAATTAGCATTGCCAAATTTCACTCTGTCTTGCTTCCACCCTTCCTCTTTTTTTCTACATTTTTCTCATATCTGCTCGGCTCTGGTTTTCTTTGAGTGTTGACTTTGTTCTTTCCTACTATGCATAGGACTTGGCCATGGGTAGGAGAGAAGTTTGCTGCTAGGCTCAGCTCACTAATCCTAGAAAGAGAGCTTTCTTTTCCTCTTTATTTTTTTTTTGGGGGGGGAGGAGCTCCATACCTGTAACGGTTCTAGGACCCCATTGTAATTGCTCCAGTTGAACTACGTGTTCATTCCTTGGACCATTTGTTAAAGCCAGGAAATAGAACACCATGTCCTACATAAGTCATGGATTTCATTTTTTTTCTCTATGGGGGAATGGACCCATTCCAACAAGTGTGGTGGTGGAAATACTTGCTGGGAAGATAAAACAGTAGTTGCAACTTTGTGTTGCTTCAGTGTAAATCAATTCCTCTTCAAGAACCTTGGAATAATCAGAATAGTCTAGCCATATAATGGCTTTGTGTAAATGGGACTTTTTAGGTGAGAATTATGGAAAGGGTACTGGGTTTTGTGTAGGTTGAAGGTAAGTAGGAAACAAATATACAGGAGCCAAATGTTCCATAAACTGAGCTAATTGCTCAGAAGGAAGAATCCGAGGTCAGAGGTATCCATGACAACCTTGCCATGAAGGAGGCTGCTGGATTGCCAGAGCGTGTAGAACAGAGGTCAGGGCCACATTTTAGGTCCTTCAAAGATAACTCTGATGGTAAGTTTTCACTATAATTCCTGTGATCTGGGTGATGTTCCTTATCTGACTAGTAGGCTGTAACTCCAAGTGTCTGGACCAACCTTCCCATAGTTGGTAGAAGAAGACTTCTGTGGAGTGGGAAGATTTCCAACTGTCTGTGGGTCAGTTATGGGAAAGCTCATGCCTGCTCTGGGGAAACACTCCTGTATTCCTATCCCACACTCTGTGAATGGCCATCCTCTTCTTTTCTCTGCCCCTTGTCCTCAGACACATCCATCCACAGCATCTCTTCACATTCCATCACACTCCAAATTCAGGAGGACATAGCTCATTTTAATGATTTTCTACATGTTGTCTTTTGAGGCCGGGCTTTGTTCAGTGTCTTGCAGTGAGGAGGAGTAGGGCATTATGAGAATGCCTAGCAGCTAATGTTTTGTTTGCATTTTCTGGGGCTTCAGTTCAAAGTAAACAAAAAAGAGTCCTATTGTGAATATATGTATTGCAAATTCATTGTCTCCTTTAATCATTTAGATACAATGGTTCCATTTTATACCTGGGAAATTGAAGCTTAAAATGGCTTGCTCCAGATCATATGGGTTGTAAAGTCAGGAACAAAATCTGAAACCAGATCTCTAATTTTAAAATGTGTAATCTTTCCCATTTTAAAACTGTGAATGGATTGTCAGGGTGGCCAGGAATATTTGGTTTATGCTGAGTTGGCACGAGGAACCTTGTTCGACAGATGGTGCTTTATTTAAAATTTTTTGACTTATTTTATTTATTGGTACATTATATATACATCAAGATTATGCTCAACATTGAGAAATTCTACCAGTATATGACATGACTTAATTCTCATTTTTCCCCTTCCTCTATCCACCCTACAACCCCGCTCCTATATGCACAAGCTTTGTTTCCTTTTTTTTTTTTTGAGACAGGGTCTCACTTTGTAGTTTAGGCTGGTCCTGAGCTCACTATGGAGCCCAGGCAAGCCTTGAACTCAGCAAACTTCCTGTCTCTGCCTCTCGAGTGCTGGGATTACAGGCGTGAGCCACCACGCCCAGCATTGTGCTGTATGGTACTGGTTGCTGATGGGCGTGAGTCACCATGCCCCGTATTGTGTATGTTGTCACCGGGTGTGGAACCAGGGATCTTAAACTTGCTAGGCAGGTGCTGGAACCCCTGAGCTAAATCTCCAGCCCTCCTTTTTTTTTTTTTTAACCATCAATTTTTTTTCTTTCCTCTTAGTGCTTACCCCTAAACTCCATTTCTCTTTGAATATTTACTATTTCACAGTATCTATCATGCATTCTAGAACTCATTTACAACTTCAGTTTCTCATACCAGAGAAAAGATATGATATTTATGCATCTGTAATCTATTTATTTCACTTATGAGTATGTCCTTAAGGTACATCCATTTGACATAAATGACTCAAACTCATCATTCTTTATGGTAGAGTCATACTCCATTTTATAAAAAAAAAAACCCACATCTTCTTTATGTAGTCTAGAGTTGATGGGCATTTGGGTTGTTTCCAAGATTTAGCTATTATGAACTGAGCTGCTATAAACATGGGTGCACTTTTTTTCTTTTTCTTTTTGGCAGTATCAGGGATCAAACTTAAGTCCTTTTGCTTTGAAGGTAGGTACAGTACCACTTGAGCTAAACCCTTGGCCCAAAGAGGTGGTGCTTCTGACTCACTAGTGTGTCTCTCTTTCATTCACCTCTCTGACAAAGTTTTCCTTTCTGTAATCCATGGAACATAATAACATCTTTTCTTAGTTGCTTCTCCGCAGAACTGAGTTGATGATGAGGTTGGGGGTGGGTAGGAGAAAATAGGTAATACTGACAGGCTCTTTGATAATTTTTTTTTTACATACAGTAATTTATTTAGAGTTGTTAACAATACTTAGCAACTGGTATGGCACAGTTACTGACCGCAGGATGGTGCTGACGTCAATGTTGAGCTGGGCTAATGTGGACTGTGGAGGTGGAGGCAGGTGAGGTTGAGCAGCTCACACATGGTCAAACACCCAGTGAGGAAGGGCTGGGGTCACACTCAGAGCTGTCCCCGAACTATGTTCTTCCTTTTCCCAGCTACTTGAACACTTAGAAGAAAGTGGCCACCCAAAGCCTAGCTATTAGTATTCCCTCAGGAAGGTACTCTGCTGATCTGTGAACAAGAGGAAACAAGTCTAAGAGGTTTCAATTTTAGGATTCTTCTTTCAGAGGAACTGTTACCCTCCTTTCTCTTACCTGTTTCATTCTGTTGAAGTTCAGTTAGTAAGTTTCAAAACCCTATGCTCAGAGCCTTACTTTTTCTTGTGACAGGTATTCCAATCAAGACGCCTCTGAGTACTAAAAGTCACTCCAGGAAAAGGAAGCAAGGAAGGGGCAGGGCAGAAAAGATGAATATGAGAGAGAGAGAGAGAGAGAGAGAGACAGAGACAGAGACAGAGAGACAGAGACAGAGAGACAGAGAGAGACACAGAGAGAGAATTTAGATCAGGGCTGAGTTTAAAGCTTGTATCTACACGTTTAATCAGCAGGCTATAGAGGTTGGAACATTTGCAAATTTAGCAGTCATTTCTGGCTTCCAACATCAAAGGCCTCAGAGCTTTTAGCGCACTCACCCAGTACTAGCCTGGGCTGTGACATTCACAACTAGAGGGAAGCTGGGGCCCAAGCGTAGACTCAACAATTACTTGTGGAAAAACCGAGGACAAACAGGAAGAATTACAAAGGAAATGACTCATAAAGGATGGAAGGGGGCGCTTCCTTCACTCTTATTATTCCCCCCACACAGAGAAGAGTTTCCATTAGCTCTGTTTTTGGGAGTTTTCCCTCAACAATAACGCAAACCTCCTAAATCCCTTCTATGAGGGAGACTTGCTTGCTCTGAAGTCACAGCACACGTTCCTGCCCTCTTCCTTCCCTGGGACTTCTTGTGAAGCATCTTAATGTTGAACGCGGCATCTAGTATTTACTGCTGCAGAAAACAGTGGATAAGACAAAGATTAGCCAGTAGGTTATTTAGGAAATCACGACAGTCATTACATTTACAACATGGAGATTTTATCATTACATGTTGGTACATTTTATCTGAAAAGTAGAAGTCTTTTGGGGCTTAGACGAGCTCTTTAATAAATCTCTTCTGTTCAGATCTATATTCCAAAAAGCCTGTCCTCAGAAGGAGGTACTGTTATATTAAGGAGAATTTGAAGTGAGTATCAGGTATGTTGTAGTTTTTCCTGGGGTTAGTAGAGGCTGTCAACATTTAACACTACTTTTCCAATAAAGATGACAATAAACATAACATAGAGCCCTGATTTGTAGCATTTGCCTATTTCTCTCATAGCATTTGCACAATCACCAAGTACATAGTATTTCCACCTGTAGGTAGTGTTTGACCATCCAGGAAGAGTGAGGCTGAATAACTATAATAGTGAGAAGGAGGGGCCGGAGATTTAGCTCAGTGGTTCTGGCACCTGCCTAGCAAATACAAGATCCCTGGTTTGATCCCTGGTAACCACATACCATAATACTGGGCATGGTGACTCACGCCTACCAGCAATCAGTACCACACAGCACAGTGTTGGGTGTGGTGGCTCATGCCTCTAATCCCAGCACTCGGGAGGCAGAGGCAGGAGGACTGCTGAGTTTGAGGCTAGCCTGGGCTACATAGTGAGCTCAGGTCCAGCTTGAACTACAAAAGCGAGAAAAACAAACAAACAAAAAAACCCAAAAGAGTGAGAAAAAGTGTGATGTATGGCTATGCATATAGGAGGCAGAGGCAAGATTTAGAGTTGGAGAGCAGGCTCTGGTACTTACTGAGTTCAAGGACCACCTGAACCACATAGCATGACTCTGTCTAAACAAAAAATGTCAGAATGAGAACGGGTTCCCCAGAAATGTGCATGTCCCAAGCTAGGAAAAATGATATCCAATAAGGAAGTCCCAGGTGGGTGACTGAAGTCCATTTTAATGTATTTGTTGTTCTGAGTTGTGCTTTAGACTCTTGCCCATATCACTTATCTTTAAGTGAAGTGCTTGTGTTGGTGAAACTTTGAGGAGAAAGGTTTATGCTTATGATGTGGTAGCACTGGGAGAACTCATCTGTAGGAAGGTGAGATGCCAGTGGGAATCGGAAGTTCTGTAAGAGGAGCAACGTAAGTAAGAGGCCACAGCAGGTGAACGTGAGACCAGGCCTTGCCTTGCATCAAGCAAGCTTCAGTGTGGAGATTTCTAATTGAAAGTGTGAAGGGACTCTATATGTTTTATCTAGATATTGAAAAAAAGAGTGACCTCAGAAGGCTAAAAGACCTAGATATGTATGCTTTAAATATTTAAGAAAGGTCAGTATGTGTGTATCAGAGAGAGAGAGAGAGAGAGAGAGAGAGAGAGAGAGAGAGAGAGCATGAAAGTGATAGCAACATATCTTCTATGTGAAAAAATTAATGAGTAAATAAAAGTTTTAAAATAAATGTGGCCGTAGAGTTTGTCCGTGTAATGGTACTTGAATGAGAGAAGATAAATTACCATTTGTTTTTATCACTTTGCATTCTGTCTCTCCTCTGACTGTGGACTATTGAGTTGTCTTGAATAAGTGCATAGTAAAGAATTATCCCACAATAATTCTCATAAGATTTTCTTCAAGTTTGTAGAAACTATCATATGACCATATAGTTGAATGTATGGGAATTCCTTCCTTCCTTCCTTTCTTCCTTCCTTCCTCTCTTCCTTCCCTTCCCTTTCCTTCCTTCCTCTTTCTCTCTCTTGCTGTCTCTCCCTCCCTCCCTCCCTCCCTCCCTCCTTTCTTTCTTTCTTTCTTTCTTTCTTTCTTTCTTTCTTTCTTTCTTTCTTTCTTTCTTTCTTTCTTTCTTTCTTT
>PVIC010049913.1:0-12974 GCA_004025085.1 Thryonomys swinderianus | reverse complement strand
TTGGCCACGTGTAAAATCATGTCATCTAACTGACATCGGGAATAATGAGAAGAACAACAGACTCAATTACATTATGAATGTAGCTTTTCTTCAGTTTGGACGTAAGTATTAAAGATAGACCCTCATGCACATGAGTGGATGAAAGGTTAATTTTCTGAAACATTACAATTTTTGCCACAATGACTACACCAATTACACATACACACACATACACACACACACACACATACACACACTTTGATTAGACTTACCCATTTGATAGGTGAACAATGTTTCTTCTACACATCGTCAGCCATTCTCAATTTTTCTCAGACTATCTAGCACTATGCTCTGTTTTTCCACGCTCAAACATAAATTAATTATAATATGTTCTATATTATTAGCCAGAAATATTCATCTTAAATGCTTTTTTCTGGAGTCATCCTCATGTTTACTCTTGTTTATGCTTGTTTATTATTCATTGAAGTAATTTTGTTACTGCTACTAAGCTGTGGGCATGTGTTTTACCAACTGTAATCAAACATTTGTCTCTTTGTAAGTAATATATTTCAACAGAAATGGCACAAGAAACAGTATACATTAATTTTTTTTTTAATCATGGGCTTTGGATTCACAGAAGACTGTCTTCAAATTTTTTCCCACACATCTCACAGGGTCTGATACATAACCTCTGACTAGATGTACCTCAACCTATTACTCAGATAAAAGAATGTTCCCTCCATAATAGAATTCTGAGAACTTCATGATATAAAATAACTAAGCTCTTAAACAGAGAGCAGGTACTCAAAATAATGTATCTCCTTTTTTCTGCTTTCCAATACTAGTGAGTAAAGAAAAATGTGCTATTTTAAGGGGTTATTAATATGTTTGTCTTTAATGCACCACCTTGGAAATTAGTGTGAGAAATGAATTTAGAACATTTGTGAAAACAAAATATTCATATCAAGCATTGCACCAACCATGGGAGAAATGAAAACACATTTTATTTCTGCCCTCTGATATCTCACTTTCACATCCTTTAACTTCAGTACCACTCAGACTTTCTACTTTGATTCTTTTGTATTTTACCATAAGCAGCCCATTTAGCTACTTTGCAATTTCAGTGTATGGAATCCCACCAGTTGTTGTCTTGCCCCTTCCCCTCCCGCTGGCCTCCCACCAGTTTTTTATTGAGAATCTTAAAGTTTTGTTTGCTTCCTATTTTCTTAGAGATAGGAAGGGTTAGGAAAAAAATATATTCTATAGTGGGCCTTTCCTTCATATAGTGGGTCATAAGGGCCAATTCTTTATATGTACTGGGGGAAATGTAAAAGAAAAGACAGACCCTCAGAAAAAGGAGAGAAATTGATAAACTCTTTTCAAGTGAAAAGGTGTAACCTCCAGAAGAATTCTGAGTCTTGTGTGATTGCCAGTTCTGGATGTCCACCTGATTCTTTTTCTGCTGATAAGCTGTGCAGACTATTTTCAAAGATAAGGTCCGTCCCAGCTCTGAGAAGTCAGAAACAATACTCAAATTACTGAAATAAACCTTGATCTCAAGAGCCTTAAATATTTGTTTAAAAATGGCCAAGGAAAATCTAGAACTAAGCCTTCAGTGTAGGAAAAACAATGAAATAAACATAAGGGAAGAATTAGTGAAAATGAAAGCTAGTCAAATACAAAACACAATTACAATAAAAGAAATAAATCTAATATCTGGTTTGTTAGGGAAAGCCACACAATCAACTATACTAAAAAAAAAAAAACTATCTGTTCTAAGGAAGAAAGTTCAAATGTATACAATGAAAATTAAACAAGGAAATCAGAGTAAAAATAGAGCATTTTTCTTTTCCTTTTTCATTTTAGTAAGTTTGTAAGAAAATTCTTGAGCAAATTACTATGGATAATTGTTCATTTTTCACATCCAAGATAGGAGAGGAAGAAAAAGTAAATGTCTAAAGCATTCATTTACAGTTGCTACAGTAGCAAACTGCTGTATCTCCAAAGAACACAAATTTATTATCTTATAGTACTAGACATAAGTCCAGCATCAGTTTAAAAGAGCTAAAAGCAAGTGTTCTGTGGTGGGGGTAACATCCCCTCTAAGGAACGTTCTCCAGAACAGAAGCTTCCTTCCTTTTGTAGTGTGCAGCCAGCCTGTCCTCCTTGGCTTCCAGCCCAGTCCTGTGTTGGTAACTCCTGACTGGCATGAGAAACCCAGAGACTGGTACAACACACTTCCAAGTGTATCCGGGTGGTTGTGGTGTTGTGATCTCGGGGACTCTGCAGTCCCCAGCCCTTTCCTCCCTGGCTCTTCTGGAGCTCTGGGTTTCACAGACTCCAGGAGCTGAGCAGCTTTTGTTCACCACTCCCTTCTCCACAGTGTTTCTGCCCTGAAGACGGTGACTATGAACTGAAATCTCTGAAACTGTGAGTCAGAAATCTGCCATTTCCTCCTTTGAGCTGTGTATGTCAGGTATTTCATTCCAAGCAGACTACTACAATTCTGGCATCAGCTTCTGCTGTCATACCTCTGACTCTCTGTTGTCTTCTATACCCTTAAGGGTACTTGTGATTACAACTAGGCCCATCTGGATAATCCAGAATAATCTCCCACCTCAAAATCCTTAATTTAATAATGTTTGTGGAGTTCCTCTTGCCATTTCCAGCAATATGGCAAAGAACCCAGGGATTAGATGTGGAGACCCATGGGAGGTCATTATTCTGCCTGCTTTGGTTACTGAGTTGTAGGCAGCAGACCAAGCAATGGATTATGTTTTTAGTAGATTTTGTGTCTCAACATATTGGCCACTGATTGGGGGAAAAATTGCTTTTAAGTCTGGCCTAATTAAATACATATATTGCTTTAATAACAAGACCTTGTATTTTGAGTGAGCCACTGGAGTTAACAATGGAATTCACATGTAAAATTATACATGAGCTACATAAGAATATATCACTCCCTAAATCCCTTAGAAGTTTAGTCCAATCTCCTCCTTGATTCACAAAGCTAAGAAATGTCCCCTCCTTTCTGAACTCCTCAGCTGCCCCAGCTCAGCCCTAGTGCCTTCTCTCTGTCACCTCTGCTGACCCCTCATCCCACTGGAAAGTTTCTCCTTAATTTGCACAGGCCTTTACCACAGCACCTCACTGGTGGTTTGGGTCTCCACGTGTTAGGATGGAACTGTCTAAAAGGTCATTATCATGTTATCCGTCATCTTGCACAGGAGCTAAAATTGTGTTTAGCATGGTAATTACCATGGTAACTTCTGGAGCCATCATCCCTGGGTTGAAAACCTGGCTCTTTCAATTACTACCTGATTTTATTTTAAGTGTCTTTCCTTGTCTCTAAATGATACTAAGAGTGTGATAATACTAAGGTAAGCAGAGACTTCTGAAAATTAAAAGAGTCAGTGAAGAGTGCATATAATATCTGGGATATAGTAAGTACTACATAAGAGTTTATAATGACTACTTCAAGTGTTTATTATTATTAATGCAAAAAGTTTAAGAGCTGAAACTGAATAACATTTAGTCACAAAATATGTAAGGAGAAAGGGGGCAGCACTCAACATTCCTAACCATGTTGCTTCTCTCTAAAATAAAAGTTTTACAGATTCGATAAAAAGAAAGTAAAATTGTCATTATGATGGATTGTTCACCTATTAAGGAACAATTTTTAATGTTCCAAAGACCATATTTTTCTTCATGACTCTTGAGCTTTAGAATTGTTGGTTTCTGAAGAATTTTAAATTGCATATGGTACAGAAATCAAGAAGTATCAATTCACAACTAAAGTGGAATGAAACTTCAAGAACATGAGTATCTCTTATTTGGAAGCTTTTGATGATGTAGTTAAAATGTTTAAAGCATTCACACTGTGCTGACTACACCACATGTATACAAAGCTATAGCAACAATGTCCTCCTAAGTATGAGCTATTTCCATTAACTGATATTTCCTACCTCAAATTACCACGTTTTAGACTTTGATTCCTGGAGGGAAAATTGGCTAAGCCTCACTTCAATTCTTATTCTAGTCATATTAGATGATATTTTGACATCACCGAACAAATACTCCATTTTATTACTAAATTATTTCAAGAATTGTTATTTGTATCTCCAAATCTCACACTTAAAAGCAAAAATGCTGCCTAGTGCTAAGGAATTTTCTCCAGATAAATACATATTTAATAGAAGGGTCCATAAAGCTATTTTAATAAACAGCTACTTCTCACTAAGGAGGCAAAAATCAAGCCAACTAGAAACAATACGGTTCTCTGAGCAGAAACATATGAAATAAGATGGAAGCAGTTTCCATTTCATTGGCTACGATTATTGTGTTTGATTTCATAATCAAGCAAGAGACAAGCCTGGCTGGCCTTGGAGGTTCATTTCCACTGTTTTGGCAGCTCGGCTACAAGCTAGCTGAGCAGATGCGAGTGAGCTCGACTAGAGAACAGTTCTGAGCTCGTGAGCCACCCATTTCCAACAACGCCATGCCCCACACCAAGGAAACACCATTATTTCAAGGACACATTGATGTTTCCAACACCTGATCTCCCTAAATACAGCGGTTCTCTTTCCTCTGAAAAGGTAGCTAAGTGTGGAAGCTCCTCAGTAGACTGAACTCTAAAATGACTTCATACGCCCCATCCCATTCTTTTTATATTTATATATATATATTTTTTGAGACAGGGTCTCACTTTGTAGTTCAGGCTGGCCCTGAGCTCACTATGTAGCCCAGGCAAGCCTCGAACTCAGCAATCCTCCTGTCTCTGCCTCCCGAGTGCTGGGATTACAGGTGTGAGCCACCACGCCCGGCACTGTGGTATGTGGTATTGATTGCTGCTGGGCGTGAGTCTCCATGCCCAGCACTGTATGTGGTTACCGGGGATCGAACTCAGGACCTTGTGCTTGCGAGGCAGGTGCCAGAACCACTAAGCTAAATCTCCGTCCTCCCCACCCCATTCTTGTACACACTTGTACAACCACTTCCCTTTGAAGGTAGACACAACTTATGAATATGTTTGGATATTGCTTCAATGGAATTAATTAATCGAAGTCCTCAGTTCAGTTGACATTCAAGTACTGAAAAGCAAGATCACTGTGAGCAGGTCTCATGTAATCAATGGAGCCCACGAGAAAGTCTAAAGTTCAGAAACATGGTAGGAAAAAATGACAAGACACACATGAGCCATAGTGAGGACGGAGCCATATGGCAAGAAATGGTCAGTGGCCTCGAGGACGTGAGAAAACTCCTCAGTTGATGACAAGTGAAAAACTGAGAGCATCAGCTGCAAAGAAGAGAATTTTGCTAAGCACCAGCTAAATGTGGCGAGGTCCTAACTCTCAGATGAGTGACAGGTGCTCCTTAATCTTTTTAGGTCTTTCATTTCTTCTTGTAACTGTGGCACTGCCACTGTATTCTGATAACACATATTTGTAACTAAACTTTTTACTCATTTGCAACCAGGTCTTTTCATACACGTGAGTTCACCTACAATTGAACCACCACCATATTGATTGTTAATTTTATCTTAGATATATGTATAGCTAGTCTTGACTTTTTAGATCATCAGTTATTTAAAAATAGAAATTAAAAGGTTCAGTTATTTTATATGTTCCTTCCTGATCCACTCAGCCTCAGAACAAAATTTTAAAAACATAAATCTTAGAAGAATGATAAGTTTGAATCATTTATATTCAAGTGGATGTACCTTCAGGACATACTCATAAGTGAAATAAATAGGTCACTGATGTATAAACTGTATCTGTTCTCCAGTATGAGAAACTGAAGATGTTAATGAGTTCTAAAATGCATGATGGATATTGTGAAATAGAAAATATTCAAAGGAAAATGTGGTGAAAGGGTGAGTAATGAGGGGTAAAGAAAATATATGATGCTAATAAAAAAAGGAAACAAAGCTTATGTTTAGGGGTGGGGTTGTAGAGTGGGTAGGGGAATGTGAAAAATAAGAATTAAATCATGTCTTATACTGGTCCAAATTCCCAATATTGAGTGTGATCACGATGTGTATATACAATGTACCAATAAAGATAAAAATTTTAAAAAACATAAAGCTTGGAATGTGTCTGATTTAACTTTAAAACTTAAAATCTTTTGTTTAATCCTTGAAGTTTTATAATGATGTTTGAGGCTATTATACATCATTTTGCTTTCTAAACCATCAAGTTTTAAATCTGATAATTTTCAGATAATAGACAAGATTCAGCAGACTCATTCAAAAATTTATTTTGGATTTTAATAACATTCTATTCTTTCTACAACTGGAAAGAATGTTATATGGGTTTTACTTTGTTTTCATGTCTGTTGGTTATTGTTTTCAGGTAAATTTCTATGAAATAATATCAAATGGGCCAAGCACTTGCTTTTTTGATGATTCCATAGGCAGCCCACTATAAAAGACATTTTCTCTTTTACTTATCCTGATGACTAACCTTGATGGTCAACTTGATTGGCTTGGGAGATGCCTAGAGCACTAAAGCAAGCTTCTAGGTGTGTCCAGATAGGCCTGGGCGCATGACCTTGAGGACTACGTATCTTTGTGCACTCTGTCTATCTTCCCTGCTGTGACTTCCTGGGTACTATGGGGTGAGCAGGTTTTCTCCACCTGGCACTCCTTCCATCCCCTTCCTGCTTGGAGCCAGGCAGCCATGGACTGAGCCCATGAGCCAAAACAAATCCTTGATCCTTAAAGTCATGCATGTTGGATATTGTGTCCTGGAAATGAAAAGTTCACTCACACCCGTTGTTGACCAATCACTCAAGTACTTCTCTAACATGTTACAATAACAAATATTTTGCAAACTGACTTCATATGTTTAGCATGAAGGCTTCCATATGCTGCATGGATCTGTAGGGGCAGATTAGAGGAACACAGACAAAAACTCAGGGCAAAACCCAGACAGGTAACACTGTACAATCATCACATGCTTAGCATGTACCATGTGCTCCAAAAATGTACTCTACTACATCCTTGTGAAAATGTTATTTACGTTTCCTGCAAACTTTAAAAATCCCCCTTGTCCCCTTTCAGGAAAAAAAGGCCAAGCCCCTGTTTGGCAAACACTACACCAATCCGTAAAACAGTTATTTTTAAGAGGCAGTTTAAACCTGTAAGTATGAAGTATTCCTCAGACTTACTGCAGGTCCCATCCTGAGAGGGTCGCCCCCTATCTTGCAGTGTTTCCTCTGCATTTGCCACACTTTAACTAAACTTGCACTTTGTACCATATTCCCTATTTTTGACTGAGCCCCATTTCTTCATTCTGTATCGGAATGAGGGCAAGAACCCAAAGAGAGACAGAGGGTCACTATGGTGGAGCCCCACCTTCCACCTCAGAGCCCACCGTGGGAACACAACAGATCCATCCCAGTGAGCTAACAATACTTTAACTCGAGCACTAATAAGAAAAATAGTTACATGGCTGCCTGTTGATACCCAGCCAATTAAATCCTTATATCAATATCAATCTGGTGAGGAATATATCGCCATCTCCAAGACGGCACACTAAGTAAGAGAATAAAATTTCACGCTGGAGATTTTAGGTGTATTTTTATTTTCCATTCAACATCTTTACTTTTGGCCCCTGGAATGCTGCCAGAACCACTTTCTTGCTTTGTTGTCTGAGGTCAGTAAATTATTTAAGGCTCTTGTTCTATGTGGACATGATATAGGATCAGTAAGTTACATAACAGACCCTCAGTGGACACAGCAGCCATCAATAAACATGTTTCTGTAGTGTGATTTCTGTAAATATGCATCCAAAGTCACTTACAGATATTTGTCCACTTTGTGAAGAACAAGACATTGGAATAAATGAAATTAAAAATCTCTGTGGTTCTACCCTACAGATGCCAAAGAAGGGTGCTATCAAAAAGGAATGTGAGTCTCTCACTAGGAACCTGGGCAGGGAGATCTCAAGGACTGGTCCAAACTTCTTATGATTAAACCTTCATTTTCATTTATTCGTTTACCCTCAATTAGAGCCATTTTCAGAGCTTTAGAAAGAAATGGACTCCTTTATATAAAGAGCATTTTATATACATTTGCAGCAAAAGGAACTTGTACCATTTATAGCATCTGTGTGGATAAAGACTGTCTAAGGATTAGGCTTGCCTGGGCTGCATAGTGAGCTCAGGGCCAGCCTGAACTACAAAGTGAGACCCTGTCTTAAAAAACAAACAAAAAAACACTTTGTGGTCCTAAAGAATAAGTCACAATCAATGAAGAGGAGCTGATACAGGCCAAACCCCAGTTGAAGAACTTATCTGTGCTATCATTCCCTCTGCAACACAGTACTGTTATTAAATGCCCACCATGTCAGGTATAACGGTAGATACACTTATAATCCAAGCCATCTGGGAGGCTGAGGCAGGAGAATCATGAGTTCAAAGCCAGTACTCAATACAATAAGGCCCAGCCAGCAATACAGCAAGGCCCTCTCTCAAAATAAAAAATATTGCTGAGGATGTAGCTCAGTGGCATACCACCACTGGGTTCAATCCCTAGACCACGGAATTTTTTTAAATGAAAGAAATAACACACGACTACATCGTTTTTTTTATACAAAAACTGAGGGTCTCTGGAAATAACCCTTTGATGGGAATATGGTCTGGAGATAGTTTTCAGTCCAGCTGACCAACATCATCACTAAGCCAACTGAGTCCTTGAGGAATGTTAGACGCCTGCCACAACCCTCTACCTCAATTACCTTCAGGATGTTTTTCCTCCTCTTGCTCTGTGGCTTCATTTCAGGTTGCAATGAATTCCTATGCTTGTGTGGACCATGGTGAGAACTAAGCTCTGGTTGCTTCCCAGCAGCATCCCCCCTTCACATACACAGGAACAGGTAATGTAAACAATCTAATTGCCCTTCATAAAACCTGGAGTGTTCACTCTAGACCTACCTTCAAAACTACTTTTCACCCCATCAGCCTTGCCTAGGGATGGCCCAAGACTGTTACATTTTGACTAGGATATTCTGTTAAGCCCTTCTGTTACATGCTAACTAAGCTAACGTATTCACTGCACTGCGTTACAGCTGAGAACATCAGCTTGGAACGGAATTCCAGTCAGACCCAAGAGCTGCCCTCCCTGAGTATAAATGTCCTTGGTTTTATAACACCTAGTAAGACTCTCACACAGCATGCCCTATTCAGGTATTTCCCATGCCTGTCTAATATTCAGCCTCACGCTGTGGTTTAAAAGCCTGCAGCAGTGGATGAAAGGGAAAGGTGGATGGAGGTCCTCAAAAGAGGAAGATTAGTGGTTTGTGTCTAACTAAATAGATGAGTAAGGGCTGCAGAGAAATGAAAGTGTCTCTGAGGACCTCTCACCATCGTTGATCGGAAAAGGGCCCCGCCTCTGACACACAGACATGGCGGGAGGGGACAGAGAGCGGAATCACTTCAGATGGCTCGCTACTTATCTAGTTTATCAGATCTTAGTATATGAATCATACAAGAAAATTTAAAAAAAAAAACCTTGAGCACACGTTTTTCTATCTTACAGATGTTCAGCAAAACTAAAAGGGTAAGTGCTCCAAAGTTCTTAGATAAAGTGTACTGCAAATCACACAGTGGGATGTTTAACTACATCCGGTAGAACATGAACTGTTCTCTATCATAAACTCTTCGGCTTCTTTCCTAAAGTAAGTGTTGACAAGCTTTTTCTTTTCTAATGGATTATTTCAAAGCCTGGCAGTATTTATAGTTAGTGAACTTGGGAGAAATTTAAGTCATACATTAGACTCAAGTAAAATCAAGTAAATCAAATAAAACTACTATTTAGTTTCTCAGTACTAAGGATTTAATTTTCTCTGTAAATCAGCTTATATTATGCACATCTGAAAGAATATTTTCTTTTCTATTTCTTAGAGCTACAACATAATAAATTAAGCATGTTATTGTGGGTAAATAAATATAACTGATTATCTTATTTTAGTTCACTCAACACCTCAAGTACTTTGTGATACAAGCAATGTATATTGTTAGGGCTCAGTGTATATTAATACCTAACAGATTTTTTTAATAAATGTTTCTTGGTTTTAGGTAAAATTTAAATTAAATAAGTATTTTATGAATGCTAAATCTAAATGGTCAAGAAAAGTTAACTAAATGATACTATTAATTAAAATACTTTCTAAAGACCAGTTGTAGGTCTAATGCATCAAATGCTAAAATATATTTTTTCCTCTTATTTTTCATTATCCTCTGGATTCACTTATAAATTAGTTAAGGTTATTTCTTCATAACTTGGATGGGAAAAAGCTTCTGGGTTTTTATTCCTGATAGCAGGGTATGTCCAGAGGCACATTTTAAAAAATGTATCAGTTGCCACTGGAGAACAACCGGAAGCCTAATGTTCCCTGCCACCGTTTTAAATCTCATAAGATTGTGTAACACTACAGAACACACTGGAGAATTAAAGCTCTCTGGAGGGGCAATTACCTCAGCTCTTCTCCATGCTATGGGGTATCAAAGATGATCAATAATTCAGTAGCATTCACCAATAGCCACTGAATCCCCAGATACAGCCAAAGAAATGGAATCAGAAGGATGTGATATTTCTAAAATTGCTGCAGTTAGTACCACACTGATGAAACATACCCTTTCTTTCCCCACTCTTCTTCTCTCTTTTCAATTTGAGACCAATCCCTATATATAGTTATGTGTTTTTCTACAATACACTTCAATATAACAAGCACTAAGCAAAAGTTTCTTTAAATAAACAGCATAACTTGAAGAACACATTTAAAATTTTGCCTGACTTTTGCTTTTCCGTTCTGTCAATGTCTCCTTTTTCACATCCTGTGATAAATCCTGAAACCCTAACTATTTTGGCCTGAAGCATTTAAGAAACCTAATTATAGGAATTCAGCATTTTGCCACAATGGGCAAAGTATTTAATCTTTACCACCTAACCCAAATTATCATAGTGCTCAGCAATGGGGAAGCATCTTCCATGAAACCTTTAATTCAGGATAAAGTTTTGTTCCTACCAAAGCAAATGATGTCATCCAAACACAACAACATGACATACCAGAAAGTATTTTGTCTGGGCCTTATTTCAGAAACATTTTCCTCCACATTACCATGGCTTGATTCTTCCTAAAATATTTCATTTGTACATATCATATACAAATTTAAAATTTTTCTCTGCACGCTCCTTTATAAAGAAGTTCAAGAAGAGAATTTTTAAAATATGAATCCACTTAAAATCTCTCATTCAAAAGGAAAGACCTTAGGTGCAAAAATAAATAAATATATAAGTACATAAATAAATAAACACATTAATTAATTAATAATGAATAAATAAATAAAAACCAAATTGCACACTGAGAAAGACATGAATCCATCCATAATAAAACAAAAGAAAAAAACACCAACCAGGACTGCTCCCTCCATGTTCTCCTGTCTCTCTCCTTCCCATCAACTATGACGCTCAGTGCACTCTCATGGTCACATGGGGCAGAAATATTACACCCTCTCTCTTCCTCGTTCCTCATCATTCCTATCTTAATGTTGCCAAGAGTTTAAACTTTACAAAATGCAAATCTAGTCTATGACATTCACACATTTATGTGCACTGTTGTGCACATGTATGACAGTAGAATGATCCTGGAGAGTCTGCATAGCTTAACGTGACCTGGCCCACATGTGACAATTGTTATCTTCATCTCCAGCCACTCCTCACCTCAGGCTCAGCCCTCTGAACTCCTTCAGGTGCATTCAAATGCTTCACATTGGTGTGGACAGGACTCTGACTGGCATGTTCTCCTGCTTCTCTGCCCCTTTGGCCTCCTACTCATTCTTCAAGAAATAGCTTTCACAGGCTCCCACTGCTCACACCTGATGCTCTGCCTGTGGCCATCCCAGATATTTTGTGTCCCTCTCTCTCATCACGCTCTCATGCTGCGCCATGCTTTTCAATGGCACAGGACATGGTGAAGCTCAAAGGTGAGCCCAGGACCATCTGCTTGAGAGTCAGCGCCACAGCCCAGAGCAGAACGCTGGTCATCACAAAGGCCCCTACCGCGAGCACTCTGAACAATACCTTACATTTTGTTTTGAACGAAAACAAACCCTTAGGCATAAAACGTGATCACAAAGCCATTCTGTGTCTGCCGGTCAGAACCTCTTCTCTCAACTGCTGCAAGAAGTGACTGATCCTGAAGATATATGTAATGACAGGCACCATTCTGTACAGGATTACTGAATATTTGTCCCGTAAATAACATGAGCAGATTAAGATGAAACCCAAAAATATTGGAAATTATAAGATATAAGAAAACTTTAATAGACCAAATGGACAATAGCACAACCCCATAAAGAGTAGTTATTCCTTTGGTTGTTGACTTTCTTATTCTCAGCATTCCTAGGCATTGAACCCAGGAGCCTTGTCACTGAGCTACTTTCATAGCCATCTTTTAAATTTTGGGGAAAGTTGCTTTTAAGTTCCTTAGTTGTCCAAGCTGTGTTTGAACTTGGAATCCTTCTGCCTCAACTTCTCAGAGTGCTGGAATCACTGTCATGAACCAAACAATTAGCTGAAGAGCAGCTGTATCTATAATACCAATACAGTCAGAGATTCTAAAAAATATTTCTTTAAAAATCATTATAGATAATGACTTGGGTAATGCATCTTTCTCAGAAAAATTCTCTGAGTCATCAGTGCCAACTGAAAAATAACCAGAGTCCCAAAGCATGTAATTACAGGGCTCATTTAACATGGAACACATTCCATAAGTGCTAATTCTTAGGGATAAACTTTCAAACTGTCCATATTCAGGTGAAAATTTTTGAAATTCATCTAATATCAACTCTAGCTCTATTACTTGTCATTACTGATTTTTTAAAGGAAATGTGAAGAAATTCATTGCTTACAAAAACATCAGAATGCTACTATGTAAAAATCCACATTGAAATGGACTTATACATGTATCATGGTCTGCCTTTTTTTTTTTTTT
>PVIC010049912.1:0-12992 GCA_004025085.1 Thryonomys swinderianus | reverse complement strand
TACTGGTACAAATTTCCCAATGTTATATGTGATTTTGAGATGTATATAAATTGTACCAATAACGAATTCAATTAAAAAAATAATAATGGCAAGCAAAACATTTTTAAATCCTTTTTTGGGGAATTATGTTTTAATAAGGACAGGTATCAGCCAATAAATCAAATAAATTTTATCATGTAAGTATAATGTATCATACCAGAAAGTGATTTATCAGAGGATAGATATTAGAGAAGGGAAAGGTGGTTTCTTAAAAGGTCAGCTTTGAGGAAACACTAGCAAGAGGGAGAAGCCAACCTTGTAGAATTCTGAGGATGAGTGTTTCTGGCAGTGAACACTGGTCCAGGAATTCAGCATTTTATCTTAGAAATCTATTGTCCTCTGTGACCCATTAATTTTTGTTATAATAACCATTACCATAGGAAACATAGTGATACTCATCTCAAGATATACAATAGTGATGTTTTATATGCATTAACTCCTTCATTCTTCACAATGGCCTTATAGAGGTAGGTACTACTACAAACCCAAACCATAAATAAGGAAACATGAAGTAACTTGACCACAAGTCAAAAACTGCTGGAGGTGGCACATCACACTAGGTAGTCTGGCTTCAGAATCCATGATCTATGGAATGGCACCTCTCTGGATAAAACCTTACACCAACCAGTGATGCCTCCGATAAATGGGTCATGCTTATCCTGAGGTTTCTGACACACAGCACACATCCACCATCCATGTGAGAGGAGTGGACTGAGACCCCCCAGACTATTAGTCAGGTAAGGCAGCTTCACCAAGGACAAATGTTCCCAGCCCTTATTTGGCTAACTGGGCTCAAACCAATAACGACTTGGCTGATGCTGGGAGATGATTAAAATCTACCATTAGGGCCGGAGGGTTAGCTCAGTGGTACTGGTGCCTGCCTCGCAAGCGCAAGGTCCTGAGTTCAATCCCCAGTAACCACATACAATGCTGGGTGTGGAAACTCACACCCACCAGCAATCAATACCGCATACCACAGTGCCAGGCGTGGTGGCTCACGCCTGTAATCCCAGCACTAATTCCAGGACACGGGAGGCAGAGACAGGAGGATTGCTGAGTTCAAAGCTTGCCTGGGCTACATAGTGAGCTGAGAGCCAGCCTGAACTACAAAGTGAGATGCTGTCTCAAAAAAAAAAAATCTACCATTAAACTAAACTGTACTCAGAGAAGACCTTTTTAAAGTAGTTTTTCAGCAAGGGATCATATTTTCTTCTTGACAATTTCCTTAATGGCAAGAAAGACTATATGTTAGAAGAACAAAGGAGACCCAAGGGCAAAGAGCTGAATATTTTCACTGAGGTGGGAACAGAGAACAGGGAGAGAAGAGGAAAATTAAACAGGCAGCAGTGAAGATAAGCCCTTCTTTTATTCCTGTATGATCCAATGCTTCCTTCCCCCACCTCTCTCTGCCTTCTTCTCCAGGGCTAATAGCAGCCCAGAGCTCATGAAAGTTTAAACAGACTGATCAATACAGACAGAATGGTGAATTGTCCATCTGCAAGTTACCAAGCATGTCATGAATATTTAAGGAACTAAATTAGGAATAAGGAGAAGGGATCCAGGTCTTTATTTTTTTTCCCCTCTAAAAAAAGGGGGGCTGGGGATGTAGCTCAGTGGTCCCGGCATCTGCCTGGCAAGCACAAAGTCCTGAGTTCAATCCCCAGGACCACATATTACAATGCCGGGCATGGTGGCTCACACCTATAATTCCAGTACCTGAGAGGCAGAGGCAGGAGTATTGCTGAGTTCGAGGCTTGCCTGGGCTACACAGTGAGTTCAGGGCCAACCTGAGCTACAAAGCAAGTCCCTGTCTCAAAAAAAAACACTAAAATAAAAACCAAAACCAAAACAAACAAACAAACAACAAAAGAGGCCTGTTGTTTCTGATCACCAGAAAATAAAGTCAAACTAAAAAATGAAACTTTAAATATGAACAAGTATTGCCAGTCAGCACTTCGTTCCTCTAGCCAGCAAGCTGCAACTGATCTCTCAAGAGCAATATCTATCTGCCTGGCACAGACTGGAGATGTTCCAGCTTGACCCAACCTCCTTGCTTTCTCAGAGCATACCAGTTTCATTTTGCCATGCAGCTCTTCACATGTCCACTTGGGAGGCAGGACCAAGCCAGACTGTTTGGGCTCCAGTGGTGCCCCTGCTACTTACTTAGTACATGGGTGAGTTACTCAACTTAATCCATTTCTTCCTGAATAAGAATAAAATGGGGGTGGTAGCAGTATTCCCTTTAAAACCGTTGTGAAGATTCGACTGCACTGTGCATGTTACCGTGTCTAACACACAGTCAAGGCACAGTAGACATGAGGTATGATGATCAGGGGCTTTGTTCACAACTCCAGCTTCTTGTCCTTCATCCCATCTTCCCTAACCTCCTCAGAATTAGCTCCAGCCATATTTACTTGGCTCTCAGCACTTATCACATCATACTGCAGCTGTCTGCCAGTCTCCCCCACAATTCTGTGAGGTCCTGAAAGGCAAGGCCTCTGTGTCACTTGGCTCTGCATCTCAAATTAGTCCATACAGTCCGCTGTTCCAGGCAGACAGATGCAAACACTCAATAGGTGGGAGCACGAGCTTTGCCCTTACCTTTGTGACAACACAGCAGGCAGCCCAGATATCCTCGGAGGACTGCTCGTGATGGTTGAACTGAGGCTCCCATCTGTCAATTGGCTGGTCTGCAAAAGCCAAGAGTACCCCTCTCTGATCCACCAGGGCAGCACGGACGCTGCCTGTTCCAACATCCACACCCACATAGTAGCTGCCTGGCTCCGGCTTGTCTCCAGACATGATTGTGCCTCACCTATGGTAAGCAAAAATCTTGTGAAGATCAGAGGATCTGCAAAGACAGTGACAAAGCATCTCAGAAACAGAAATAAAAGGAAATACAGCTACCCAACCATTGGCCATTTACTGATTCATCCAACTAAAGATTTTTATATGCAATGAGTACACCTACTAGATAGAACTTCCATTCTTGGAAGAGAGTCAATCTCAAGCATTTGGTTACATAACTAAGCAAATCTGTGATGAGTATCTTAAGAGAAAAGAAGCATATTAGGATATCATAGTCTGTGGAAGCAAAAAAGGTATATTTTTCTCACTGTATTCAAATAAACAGGTTAGTAGTCATAATAAGTAAAAGGAATCTCATCTTCCCCAACAGTCATTCAATAAGTTAGCTACAATGCATCTATTCTGTGCCAGCGGTACAAAAAGCACACTCAGAGCAAGCATAAACCTGCACTCCCACAGCTATGCAATCCCAAGTTTTCTTAGGTTCTTCCTTTTCTTTCTTAAAACTTGCAGGGTAAATTTAGGGAAGAGGGACTACAGTAGAGCAGTGTCATGAGGTGACTAGGATTGGGAAGGAGACATGGAGTACATATGATCAGGAATTTGTCAGACAATCTGTTTTCCTTACAGGTTCTTGGTGAGTTACAAGAAAATCTGACCAAAGAACTCAGGAATTCTTTGGCCCTCAAGGTTGTTCTTATTCCCTTTGGTCAGATTAACCCACATGACTCAGAAATCTCAGAGGATGTCATTTTCCAGACTAGCCTTGTTCAGAGAAAGAACAAATCCCTGAGACAAGTATACCAGTGCACATGATACAACTCTCCAGGTGAGCTCTGGTCGTCCTGGAACCCAGAGTCCAATTCAACCAGAACTTCTGTATTCTTCAACTTTGGTTACTTGGGGATTCTGAAACTAAGGCAGCCAGTAGACTTTGGTTATTGCTTTCTAAACGTTTATCCCAATTAAAAAGAAAAACTTCAAATCAAGTGTTGTAGTACATGCCTGTGATCCCAGCACTCTGGAGATTTCAGCAGGGGGCTACCTCATGTTTGAGGCCAGCCTGAACTTCATAGCAAGACTATGTCTCAAAAAAACCAAAATAGTTTAAAAAAAAAAAACAGTTCACTAAAAGTGATTACTTCTGCTGGGCGTGGTGGCTCATGCCTGTAATCCCAGCACTCAGGAGGCAGAGACAGGAGGATTACTGAGTTCGAGGCTTGCTTGGACTACATAGTGAGCTGAGGGCCAGCCTGAACTACAAAGTGAGACCCTGTCTCAAAAAAAAAAAAAAAAAAGATTACTTTTGACTTAACCACAGTAATTTTCCAACTGAGTTTTTTCCCCTTCTAGTTCCAGAGGTCCCTGGCAGGTGAAGAGGAAAAAGAGGAAGGAATAGTGGCAACATTTACTCCCTAACCTGGGCTCAGAGAAACCTATCAGTCCCAGCCTTCAAGAAGCACTCAGTATTTGGCCCTTGAGAAGCTCCCTATGATCAGATCATGAATACCAGTTTTCAAACTATCCATTCCTTTTTTCACAAAGATACCTTCTGTCAAGCTAATACTTGATGACAACTTAAACAAAACAGATAAAAGCACTGCTACTCAGTCTGAAACAAAGATCACTCTTCCCCATGCTCTATACTTCTGCTGGCAGTCCCTCTGTGGAGCCCTTTCTCAAAACAACATAATACCCTAAATTTGGGATGTGACCAGAGCCAAGGAGGCCCTGAGCACACCATGCCACCTCCCCCAGGTGCTTCCTCCCAATACGTCCTGCCCTTCTGGCCTAAGGTCTGGACAGCCTCACAATCCCCACAGAGTACAAGAATTAGCTCTGAGCAGGTCTTTCCTCTTACTGTTGTCACCAACCCCAACTATTTCCGCTCCTATATGATAACTACAGATTTACATTGGACCCAGCCAGCCACCACTGCTTTAGAGGAAGACATTTCTTCCTTTCTCTGTTGCACACAAAGTACTGTGTTGCTATTTTCTTTTAAAGCTTGCCACTATGGATTTGCCAAGGACAGAGCCACTGTGTCTCCCTGCAGGCAACTAACTCAGTACCCATGGGTTCTGTGCCCTGGCCAAGTCACCCACCAATTCTATGTCCAGTCTGTGTTTTTGTTTCCCCTCAGAAAGGTGCAGCAGAGGCCTGACCAGCCAATCAATATGATTGAGGACAAGGCCAAAGCCGAGGGAGAGAAGGTACCAGAAGTGTCTGTAGGTCTAGGGAGAAACGACAAATGGGGCCAGCAATGCTAACACAAGAAAAGTCCAGGGCCGAAGATTTAGCTCAGTGATTCCAGCACCTGTCTAGCAAGTGCAAGGTCTCTGGTTTGATCCCCAGTAACCACATACAATACTGGGCATGGTGACTAATGCCCACTAGCAATCAGTACCAAATACCACAATACCAGGCGTGGTGCCTCACACTTATAATCCCAGCACTCGGGAAGCAGTAGGATTGCTGAGTTCGAGGCTTGTCTGGGCTAACACAGTGAGCTCAGGGACAGCCTGAACTACAAAGCAAGACCCTGTCTCCAAAAAAAAAAAAAAAAAAACAACAACAACAACAACAAAAAACGCTTGGAGCAGAGTGTGAGTGTGGTGGTGCTTATCCGCAATCCTAACACTGAGGAAGCTGAGCCAGGTGTATTTTCTTAAATTTGAGGTCAGCCTGGGCAACACGGTGACTTCAAAGCCACCATGAATTAGGTAGATCCTGTCTCAAAACACAAACAAGAAAACCAGTACAATATGGGATTTTACTCTGAAAGTATCTCTTTCTTGGCATAGAAAGGTTAGACAGGAATCCAGTGCAGCACCTGTCATAGTGGATAGGATTTAATAGGGAGCTATTCTAGGAAAAGATTAAAAGACTGAGCCACAGAAAAACCACAGAACAACTTCACTTCAGGGTTTCTCATATTACCCTAACACACACAGTTGGTGACAGACAGCCACAAGAGACAGCAGCAGAGAGGGTCAGGGCTAGACACAAACCCTATGAAAAGTTTAAACTTGGGCTGGGAAGGAAACAAGGTGAGAACCCAAGCCAGTGAATGTAACTTTCAGAAGTGGCTAGATATGAAAATGGCAGCATTAACTCCAGTTATTTGTTTGAATATCAACCCTGATACCTACATTCACCAAAGACCAGTGGACTAATTGCTATCACACCTACCAAAGTGAGCAAGGAAATGACTCAGCTTCAACAGTTGTCATAGTCTGTAGGATACGGTCAGAGAGGCCTATGGGGGCAGCTCATAACCTATACAAGCCATGAAGCTAGGTACAGAAAACAGTGACTTGTTGGATTTCAAGGCTGCAGATCCTGGAAAAAAGCACTCATTCAAAGCCACAGAGGAATTTTTTTCTCAACACATTTTTTGTCTCTTTCTTTCTTTGATTTTGAGGTTTTGAGGTTTTGAGGTTTTTCTCCATCTTTTTCTGTATCTTTTATCCTTTTATTTCTTTCCACCTTACTTTTCTTTTTCCTATTTTGCTATTGTTTCCATCTTTTTCTTGTTTGTACTTTTTATTAAATTTATCAATTTCTATTAATTTTCATCTAACCCTTAATAGGATCCTTCCTCTCTTTTATCTCTTCCATTGATTAATCAAATTTTTCTTTCTTCATTCTTTAGTTCCTTAATCTTACTAGTATAACTAATAAGCTTTATTAATCAGTATCTGGGGAGAGTTTTGCATACAGAGAAGTATAGAAACCCAAATAGTCACAATCAAAACAGAACCTCTCCATTATACATAATAGTCAAATCTCAGAAATTTAACACAAGAACAGAATCTTAAAAGATGTTAGGAAAAAAAACACTTATGGGCCGGAGGGTTAGCTCAGTGGTTCCGGCGCCTGCCTTGCAAGTGCAAGGACCTGAGTTCGATCCCCGGTTACCACACATAATGCTGGGCGTGGTGGCTCACGCCTGTAATCCCAGCACTCGGGAGGCAGAGACAGGAGGATTGCTGAGTTTGCGGCGGCTTACCTGGGCACCATAGTGAGCTCAGGGCCAGCCTGAACTACAAAGTGAGACCCTGTCTCCAAAAAAGCAAAAAAAAACAAAATAAATAAATAAACAAATAAATAAAATTCATGAGAATTACAGATGACTTCTCAATATAAACTTTAAGTGCCAGAAAAACTTGGAAGGAAGTGTTTCAAGTCCTCAAACAAAACAACACCCAACTTAGACTAATATATTCTGTAAAAGTACCTTTCAAACTTGATGAAGAAATAAAGTATGCCCATGAGAAAGAGCACTCTAAAAGAGCAATCCAATTAGAAGAGGAAATATTGATAAACATGTATGTACCAAATACTGGAACTGCTTCATGAAATAAAAATTGCTGAAATGAAAAGATCATGTAAAAATAATATAGTAGGGTTTTTGTTTTTGTTTTTGTTTTTGTTTTTTGAGACAGGGTCTCGCTTTGTAGTTCAGGCTGGCTCTGAGCTCACTATGTAGCCCAGGCAAGCCTGGAACTCAGCAATCCTCCTGCCTCTGCCTCCCAAGTGCTAGGATTACAGGTGTGAGTCACCACGCCCAGCACTGTGGTATGTGGTATTGATGGCAGGTGGCTGTGAGTCTCCATGCCCAGCATTGTATGTGGTTACTGGGGTTCAAACTCAGGACCTTGCACTTGCGAGGCAGGCGCCGGAACCACTGAGCTAACCCTCTGGCCTAGACATGCTTGATGACCTGAACAGAATAAAGGTTAGCCAATAAAGCTTAACTCGTGACTGTGAGTCATTCTTAGATTTTTTTTCTTTAAAAAAGATTTTCATCTCTACTACCTTAAACAAAGGTTTTCCTATCAAGGTAAATGCAAGAGATTTTTCTCAAGTGGCTCCACTATGCTTAAATAGATCCATCAAATGGCTCAAAATGCCATCAAGTGGTTCCACTCAGGGCCTTTAAATAGAGCCAAAAGACAAAAAGAAGATCCAAATAGAGCCTTCAGGTGGCACTACATGGCTAAGGGAGTCCCAATAAGAAGTAATTCCACCTTGATCTTATGAGTTTCAAAGGCAAGATAGAGCCATCAAGTGGCTCAATCCTCTCTTCCTAAAGAGCTAATAATGGCCCCCATATGGAAACAAAAAACTCTCAGTAAGGCTTTCTTCTGTGCTTGTATGAAAGATGTCAGTCACCCTAAGTTCAGATAGAGACAACTGTCTAGTAAATAAACACTGTGTCTCAAAAGGGACATATGTGGGCTTATCAATTTGCATTTTCTATGGGATGCCATCTGAATGACCAAGGACCATAAAACTATTTCTAGGCTGAGGCATCAAATAGCTCAACCCTGATTCCTATGCTTCTATAAATAATCAGCATCATCAGGTATCTGTTTAATGATTACACGAGTCTCATATAAGAGCTAATCTGTGGGCTCATCAGGTTTTCTCCTTCTGCATGCCATGCCATTTTAAGGAGCTAAGACCTAATTGTCTCTATGTGTCCCAGAAAAACCCATGGAAAACCTAATAAACCACTCACTGGAAATTCTACTGACTAAGAGTTTATCCACCACTACTGTTCAGTTGGAGTTCAATATGAACTACAAAGTGGCAAGAGATAGATGGCAGTTTAAATTGAGGCTATTTTTTAGTTAAACTATTCCTGCTTAAAACAGAAGATGGAATGAAATCTCTTATATTAGGGTTTTTGTGACTCTTTATCTGAAGAAAAGCCCACAAGCTATGGTATTCAGAGTGAACCTCAAGGAAGAGAGAGATATCATTGATGATCCTATCCTCAGATCCTCTCCTGTTTTTCAGGAGGATATGTGTCTCTCCCATCTCTTTAATGAAGAAACTTCAGATGGGAACCCATAACATATGACCCAATTTCTGGCTTTTTCTATATTCTAAAATTTCAAAGAGAAAAGCTAAAAATATAGCTATTAGAATTGGCAATGTTTTTAACTCAAATTGTCTAAGAAAGAGCCCAATGATAACTAAGAAAGAGTTCTTATTTGAAGTGCAAGAAGTCTAGACACTGGGCACATAACTGTACCAAGCCACTGTCTAGGCCCAGCTCCAAGTGTGAAGCAGCCAATGTGCTTGACTAATGGCACTGGGAGGTTGACTTGTCATCCTTCCAGAGAGGGGTTAGGCCAGCCAAAACCTTCATTTCCTGCTCTGACAAGGCCCACGAAAAACTATGATGTCCCTGTCCATGGATATTACCATTTCCGGTGAAGAGCTCTGAACATCATGGGTGAGCCAATTCAATTACTTCATTCTGTTTTGACTTCCTTCTCTGGAAAAGCCTCCTCCAGATCTATATTAATAATTAGGATTGAAGGGACCCTGGTCAGAGATGCTTTCCTTTTCTCTGATGTGTTATTCTGAATATCTCTAGCCACCGGAGAAATGCAAATTAAAACAACACTGAGACTCTATCTTACCCTAAGAAGAATGGCCACCATCAAGAAATCAAATAATAACAAATGTTGGCAAAGCTGTGGCTGTAGGGAAAACAGAAGCCTTCTATATTGTTGGTGGCAATGTAAACTAGAACCACCATTATGGAAACCAGTATGGAGAGACCTCAAAAAACTAAAAATAGATACTGAATTCAACCTAAATAGAAAGATAGATCTCTTCTAAAAGAGAAGCAAGAGGGCCGGAGATTTGGCTCAGTGGTTCCAGCACCTGCCTTGCAAGCACAAGGTCCCTGGTTCAATCCCCAGTAACCACATACAACAATACTGGGCATAGTACGCCCACTGGCAATCAGTACCTCATACCACAGATGTCGGGCTTGGTGGCTCAAGCCTGTAATCCCAGCACTCGGGAGGCAGAGGCAGGAGGATGGCTGAGTTCCAGGCTTGCCTGCGCTACATAGTGAGCTCAGGGCCAGCCTGAACTACAAAGTGAGACCCTGTCTCAAAAAAAAAAAAAAGAAGCAAGAAATGGAGAGTGCAGAAGAAGGGGATAGGAGTGGTTGAAAAAAGAATTCGGATGTGTTAAGTACATGTAAAACTCCCCAGAAGAAATGCAATCAGTATGTACTAAAACAAAAATTAAAATGGTAAAGGAAATAATTAAAAAATAAAACATCATTGTTGATCAGTTTATTGTTGTGCCCATATTGGTCTCCCTTACTGACCTGAGCCTCAAAGCAGGAATTTAACTGATTTCCCCAACCTCTGTTCCTTGCGTGGTCTCTGGCATATAATCAACTTATAATAGTTCATTTAATGAACAACCAAATTAGTGAATGATTAGAAAGTGAGGATGAACAGGGTCACATATTAATAGCTTGAATTCCTAAATCTGTAGTTATAAAAACATGCATCATTTAACAGGGGGACATTCTGAGAAACATGTTCTCATTGTGCACACCTCATAAAGTATACTTATATACATCTGGATGGTACAACCTGCTACCTTGCTGGGCTATAGGGTTTCCCTGATAGTCTCTGTGTGCTCTGCCATTAGTCAAAACATTTTTATGCAGCGTATGACTACCCACAACAAGGATTTCTCATCGATCTAATTTCTGTATTCCTCAATCATTGACTTAATATTTCTTGAATCCTGAGCCACTATTTAAATTTGAAGGTACTGGTTTTTCACATGTAGCTTATCTGAAGCTAGAGTACATCTTATAATCACAGCATCTTAAAATTAATTGGTACCATTTTCTTTTCTTCCTGGTTTATGAAATAACAGTGCATACAGTCAATGACATCTGAGCTTCAAAGAAATGCAGGCTGCACCAGGCACCAGGCACTCTATTGACAAAATAGGGAAAATGCCTCTGCTCAAAGCTCCCTCGGTTTCTTTATCTTCACATAGAAGGAAGACTGATCCAGTCAACTGCTCTACCTTCCCTCTGCCAGCTAGACATATATTCATATTTCACATGGGACTTCCTCCCTTGGTTCCTGCTGTCTTCACTGTGAAGGTCCCCAGGGAGCAGCTCCTTAACACTGATCTTAGCATGCCATCTGCTATCTGCACCTGGCTAGAAACTCACAAGACTGCCCTAAAGTTAGGGAGAAGCAGGACTTAAATAGGAAATGAAGAATCTACATACACAGTCTGACTTACACAGACCTGGCCAGCCCTTCTCTTCATCCTACTAGCCCCAAGATTTCCATGGGTACTCATAATTAGTTCTCACTTGTGATTCCATCTTCCCCTACAAGAAGCACAGTGGTACCTCGGTTCACAAATGCTTTTGTTTGTGAACAATTTGGTTTGCAAATAGAAGTGTTTGGCAAAATTTTGTTTTGTTTCCAAATTCTCCACTGGGTGATGAATACAACTATAGCCATCTTTCCCACACAAATATGAAATGTGGCCATCTTTTCTAGAGTTATGGAACAAAGTAAGTTCCTGAACCAAGGTACCACATTATATATAATCTTACCACCCACCATCCATACATCTTAACTCCATTCCATTAAATTCCAAGAACCAGATTCATACTATAGAGCTGATCCTGGGCTTGATCTAGTTCTGGTTTCTGGATTCACAGAAGAGCCCACCTTTCTAAACAGCCCCTCATCTTACATGGATGGTATAGCTTTACCATTACATATTTAACTCTAACTGTTGCTTGTGTCACAGTAATATATTCATTGTCTAGCACACAACAGGAACTCAACATGTCTGTGTGACTCTGTAAATTAACTGTATAATGGGAGAATTAATACAAGACACTGTGTTTACAACACATCAGATGTTCAGCTAAACATCCTGTTCATAATACCATTTTAATGCTGACAACATCTGGGGATCTAGCTCAGTGGTTCCAGGACCTGACTTGCAAGTCCAAAGTCCTGAGTTCAATCCCTGGCACTGGCACAGTGACTTCCACCACATGCAAGCAGCCCACTTGCCACCAGATACAGGCCAGCTGGCCCAGGGACTTCCATCTACCCCAGGCAGGTCTGGGTAAACCCTGCAGAGGCTGCGCAGTGAATTCTGCCACCTGCAAACAGCTGACCCACCAACGGACCCAGGCCAGATGCCCCCTAGGAGCTCTACTCCCCCTGAGTGAGTCTGGGTAAGGCCAGTGGAGACTGCGCAGTGATTTCCACAACCTGCAAGCACCCTGCCTGCCACCAGACCCAGGCCAGCTGCCCCATGGGACATCCATTCACCCCAAGCGACTCTAGCCTACCTGCCATTGGACTCAGGCCAGAAGCCTCGTGGGAGCTCCATTCCTGTTTGCATGAGTTTGAGTAAGCACCACTTACGTTGTGCAGTGATTTACAGTGTTCACCAGCACAATAGATGTGAGAAAAAATTCAAGAACCCTCACACAAAGATCGTCACCACAGGAAAATTCAGGGGAAAAGGAAATGGGGCAAAATGAAGCTCAATCTCCAGGACTCTCTGAACTGGTAACAAAAGCAGATCTACTAACATGGAAATCAGAACTGATCTCTGAGATGAAAACAGAGATGCTGTCCACAGTGAAGGGCTTCATTAAAGAAGAGATCAGGATCATTACAGAAGTTCAGATAACAAAAGCAATGGAACATTATAAAAGACCTTCAAGCAGAGGTCCAGGTAGTCAAAAACAAGAATGAAAGTTTGTGAAATAGGATGAATGAAGCAGAAAACTGAATTTCAGACCTAGAAGACAGGCTCATAGCCAATTAACAGGAAAGGAATAACTTATGGAAAATGGCAAGGGATCATGAGAAATCAATCCAACAGCTCCTAGATAACTCAAAGAATAACATAAGGCTGATCAGAGTCAGTGAAGAAGCAGGAGACACTGCAAAAGACATGAAAAAACTGTTTATAGATATAATGGCAGAAAACTTCACAGGAAAAGGAAAAGAATTGGACATACAGATAAACGAGGCATATAGAACTCTAAAAGCCCATGACATTAAAAAATCTATACCCAGGCATATAATAATCAAGGTTCTAGATATCCAACAAAAGAACAAAATACTGAAAGCAGCTAGGAAAAGAAAAAAACCACATACAAAGGGAAGCCCATTGGGATCACAGCAGACTTGTCAACACAAACGCTCAATGCAAGGAGAGCCTGGAGGGAAATGTTTCAAGCACTGCAGGAAAACAACTTCCAATGTAGATTGATATATCCTACAAAACTATCTTTCAAAATCAATGGAGAGGGC
>PVIC010049911.1:0-12973 GCA_004025085.1 Thryonomys swinderianus | reverse complement strand
CTTATCTTGGAAACAAAAGGACCCGAGTTCAATCTGGGGTACTGCAAAATAAATAAATACATAAACAAGCAAGCAAGCAAATGAACAAATAAAGAAAATAGAAACACAATCTGCTGAAGATAAAATAGGTAAAACTTGGGGCCAGGGATTTAGCTCAGTGGTTCCGGCAACTGCCTGGCAAGCAAAAGGACCTGAGTTCAATCCCTAGTACCACACACCATAATGTCGGGAGTGGTGGTTCAAGGCTGTAATCCCAGCATTCAGGAGGCAGAAGCAGGAGGCTTGCCATGAGTTCAAGACCAGCCTGAACTACAAAGTGAGACCATACCTCAAAAATAAATAAATAAATAAAATAGGGCCAGAGATTTAGCTCAGTGGTTCCAGCGCCTGCCTCGCAAGTGCAAGGTCCTGAGTTCGATCCCGGTCACCACATAGAATGCTGGGCATGGTAACTCACGCCCACCAGCCATCAATACCACATACCACAGTGCCGGGCATGGTGGCTCATGCCTGTCATCCCAGCACTCGGGAGGCAGAGGCAGGAGGATTGCTGAGTTAGAGGCTTGCCTGGGCTAGTAGTGAGCTCAGGGCCAGCCTGAACTACAAAGCAAGACCCTGTCTCTAGATAGATAGATAGATAGATAGATAGATAGATAGATAGATAGATAGATAGATAGATAGATAGATAAAATAGGTAAAACTCTTGAAGACATTGGTGAAGGCAAAGACTCTACAAACAAAACCTTAATCTCACAGGAAACAGTACAAAGAATCAACAAGGGCAGGGTCTCATAACATTCAAAAGCTTTTGCATGGCAAAAGAAACCACCAGAGTGAAGAGACAACTCACAGAATGGGAAAAAATTTTCTCAGCTATTCCTCAAGACTATAATCTAAAATATATAAAGAACTCAAGAAAAATATCAGACCTCTCCAAATTTAAAGACTGAACTCAAAAACTGGAATTGAATAGACACTTCTCAGGTGAAGAAGTACAAACAGCAAATAAATATATGAAAAAATATTCAATATCACTGGTCACTCAAGAAATGCAAATTAAAACACTGAGATTTCATCTCATTCCAGGAGGATGACTATCATCAAGGAATCAACCAATCAACCAGTAACAAAACCAAACAACAAATAACACAACAAGGCTGTGAAGAAAAAGGAACTCTTCTCTACTGCACATCAGAGTATAAATTGATGAAACCAATACAGAAATCGGTATGGGAAGTCCTCAAAAAACTGAAACCAGACATTCCATTTGACGCAGCTATTCCGTCTTGGTATCTTCCCAGAAGAGTTAAAAGCATTATACTGCAGTGATACATGCACACCCATATTTATGGTCACACAACATATAATATCTAAGTGTTGGAAACATCCCCATCAACAGAAGACTGGATAAAGAAAATGTGGTTTTTACATACAATAGAGTATTATTGTGCCATAGAGAAGAATAATGTGATTTTTAGGTAAATACATTTACCTTGAGACCATACTTTTAAAGTGAAATAAACCAACGCACATTTAAATATCACACTGTTCTCATATGTGAGAAACCAAATGTACAAATAAGGATCAAAACATATAATAGACACTGAGAAGTGGGAAAAAATATACAAATGGAAAGGGGAAGAAGGGAGGGAGGGGGAAGAGAAGAATGGAAGAGGGAGAGGGGAAAAGAGTTAAGATATGTTATATAAATGTACCAATTCAGCACAATGTAATATGTACTGCATTTACTAATACATTTACTACTAAAATTTTTTTTAAAAAAGCACTCTTCCCTCCAATAAAAGAAGTAAACATATTAAAACACTGCCTTAAAAAATTGGCACAATGAAAACTACAACGGTGTTTTCCAAACTACTAAAACAATTCTTTCAGTTGCACAACACAGTTATACTTCACAGCGTTTCATCTAAAAAACAAAAAAGCAAAATATCTAACATAATCTTACAGGTGCTACTATTAAACAACTCCACAACACGGCAAACTCAAAGTACTTTCAGTAGGTGTTAAAAGTCCGGAAAGAGAGAAAACCAGGAGGAAGAAGAGGTGACCTCACCCTGGTCACACAACCCACTGTTTGCCTCTATCATCACCACCACCCACAAACAGCTGTTTAAAGATCTCCACAGTATCCCAGGAATTCTCCTTTGTAATTTCACAGGGGTCCTGAATTCAGATTGATAAAAAGTGACCTACAGTAATTAACCTGAACATAGTCAAGATTTTATTGAAATATAGTAAAATTCTTCCAGAGGGAAAAAAATTTAAAGGCAGAAGAAAGAGAGATGGGGTGGGGGTGGAGGGAAGGGCTGGGGAAGTAAAAAGAATTAAGATGTGTTATGTACATGTACCAACTCTCCACAATGAATATAATCATTGTGTATTGCAAACATGTACAAATAAAAATTTTTTAATTTAAAAAACTAAAAGCAGGACCAGAGATTTAGCTCATCAGTGGTTCCAGCGCCTGCCTTGCAAGCACAAGGCCCTGAGTTCGATCCCAGTAACCACATACAATGCTGGGCATGGTGACTCACGCCGACCAGCCATCAATACCACATACCACAGTGCTGGGCGTGGTGGATGCCTGTAATCCCAGCACTCGGGAAGCAGAGGCAGGAGGATTGCTGAGTTCGAGGCTTGCCTGGGCTACATAGTAAGCTCAGGGCCAGCCTAAACTACAAAGTGAGACCCCATCTCAAAAAAAAAAAAAAAAACTAAACTAAAAGCAAACAAAAAAGCTTAAATATCAATAAATGAAACAATGGAAACCTAACAAAACATGTAAATATTCCAAATACATATCATAAAATCAAATGCTAAAGTAGTGCTGGCACACGTGTCACTTTGAAAATTATTTATTTATTTATTTATTTAGATAATGTGTTACTATAGTGCCCAAATTGGTCTCTAATTCCAGGGTTCTATCCCAAGAAGTTGAGACTGCATGCGGCACGTGCCTCCAGGCCAAGCAGCTGTCATGTTTTAACTACCTGTTTTGCATCTCCAAAATTACTTTTCTCTAAGCTTATCTGACACAACCAAACTCCACACAAGTTACATCATCAACATCTATTTTTCAGAAATAATACATTTATAATTGGCAATCCATGCATCAGTATTTAATAGGAACGACTGACATAAGAGCCAATGATTTAATGGTATTATTTATTTTCTACCACCCCAATTATATGCTTCATAAGAGCAGGGACTTTTGTGTTGTTCAATTATATATTCCCAGTATGAAGACAATGCTTGGCATGTAGCATTTGCTTGATAAATATTTGACAAATTGCTTTCATTCTGGAAGCTATAGTTAATTACAGTCACCAAAAACCTATCAACAGTATTACCAGTTAACTAACAGTCCTTTGCCCAAAGTGCCAGGACCAAAAGTGTTTCTTCTGATTTTGGAGTTTTGTGCTCGCTTCAGCAGCACATATACTGATTTTGGAGTTTTTCCAGACACTTGAATGGTTGCATAGACTTTACCACCTGAGCAACCCTAACCCAAAAACCCAGAATGTTCCAAAGTCTGGAATCAGGCTTAAAGTTCTGGACTTTGGAGCACTTCAGATTTCTGGATTATAGATGCTTGATGTAACTATAATCATCATCTCCATATAATAATAGGTTCAGTTTCATTCAATCTAATTAACTGTTACCCTTGAAGGTAGTTTTCTAAGCTAAATTAAAACATTTTTGTCCTTTAGAAAGTTATTACAGTTAATTTATGTAAAACGTCTGACATAGTTCCTGAAATCATAGCTTAATAATGTCAGTGCCTCTGGCTTGCTTCCTCTTTTCAGTAAGTTATCCATGAGAATAAATTTCTTAAAATATAATACATATATTACTGCATCAATGATTATCTCCTAAAGCAAGTATATTACAGATCAAAAAACTAAGACAAAAAACTTGAAGACAAAGAATAAACAAGTGTCAGATAAAACTATCACACAGGTGACAGAGACAAGACAGACGACACTGAATTCATTATCTTAGATGAGAATGACATCAGGAAGACAGAGCTGATCATAATGGCCTCCCTCTCCAGGCTAAAAATTACAACCCAAGGAAGCTCTACAGCTAGTCTGTCATTTTTTCAGGTATTACAAGTGGGGAATAGGAAGTAAATGTTCCTCTAAGCTGTTTCCAATAGCTAAGAGGGAGACTGTGGCATAACCTCTATTTCTCTTCTCAGTCTCTAAATAAAGACAGGCATCTAAAGAAAAAGCTCCAGAATGGAGGCCTAAGGTAATCTGGCATGTTCCCAAAGCTTTCTGCACTTTATCAACATAACTGGGAGTTGGGGACTTCTGGGATAGAACAAAGTCTGCACTGAGTTACATCCCCTGCCCTTTTTTAATATCTTAAATTTTGAGACAGGATCATGCCAAGTGGTGAAATTTTCTAAACTGGGCCAGAACTTGCAATCTTCCTGTCTTAGGCTCCCAGGGTGCTGAGACTACAGGTGTGTGTCCCTATGCCTGCTTACCAACACGGGGCCAGGGATTTAGGTCAGGTAGCACCACAAAAACAAAGAGCCTACAGTAAAAATCCGTAAGAGCCTTCTTTATAGCTGAAGAGTGCTGAGCACACATCAAACATTCCATAAATATTTCCTAAATAAATACTGCCTGAACCCCACAGAATTGCAAATGTGGTGAGAGCAAGGACTGACTGTATAGGGTACCCATTTTCCACTGCACTTAGTGCAGGGTATGATCTACAGAAAACAGGAAAAACTTAACGAAGTACCTATGACCAATAATCACCAAAAAGTTAAATGCTCTGTGTTAACACTCAAACTTTCAACTCACATCCTATTATAACACAATAAATAAACTAATAAACCAAGGAAAGGAGTTTCACAGTGTCCAACTTTCAGTGTGCATTAAATCCCACTTACAGATATTCAAGATGAAAACTTTCAAGGCAGGCTGAAACCTCATATACTCAGGAGACTGAGGTAGGAGAATCAAAATGTTCAAGACCAGCTGGGCAACTTAATGAGATCCTAACTCAAAATACCTAAGTATGGGCTGGGAATATAGCTCAGTGGTTCCTGTGCCTGCCTCACAAGTGGAAGGTCCTGAGTTCAATCCTCAGTACAAAACAAACAAACTGAAAATACAAAAATAAAAGGTCCTCAAGGGCTGAGGATTTAGCTCTGTGGTTCTGGCACCTGTCTGCCAAGCACCATGTCACAAGTTCAATCCCAGTACCAAAAAAAGAAGAAAGAAACCAAAAATAAAAGGTCCTATGGATGTTACTTAGCTGTCTATGAGTTCAATCCCCAGTACTGGAACAAAATATAAAAATATATACTGTATCAAAAGCCAAATATGTATTACCTTTCTAATCATCTCACTTTATTCTTAAAAAAAAAAAAAATCCACATGGGCCAGAGGGTTAGCTCAGTGGTTCTGGCGCCTGCCTTGCAAGCGCAAGGTCCTGAGTTCGATCCCCGGTAACCACATATAATGCTGGGCATGGAGACACGCCCACCAACCATCAATGCCGCCTACGACAATGCCGGACGTGGTGGCTCACGCCTGTCATCCCAGCACTCGGGAGGCAGAGATAGGAGGATGGCTGAGTTCGCGGCGGCTTGCCTGGGCACCATAGTGAGCTCAGGGCCAGCCTGAACTACAAAGCAAGACCCTGTCTCAAAAAGCAAAAAAAAAAAAAAAAAAAAAAAATCCGCAATATTAGACTCTAAAAACTGAGAAATCATTTTGCCACAAACACATTTACACTGAAAAGGATTAAAGCAATAAAATGAATGCCAAGAGGTACTAAAAGCAGTTAAAAGCTATGTTCCACCTAAAGTGAAAACAAGATATCCTTCAAAGGTTTTTTTTAAAACCTCCTATTCTCTCACCAATACGAGTCAGTTATGATACTCTTCTGGAACATGTAGCTCAAAGAAAAATCCAAACAGGTTTTGCCATTTATTCTGACATATCACTTAAAGGTTAATACATGATTGTCACTGAGAAATTTAGCACACAACAGGCACTTTGAAATTAGCATGACAAAGTAAAAATATGATTTATGGACAAATGTCTGATATCAAGACTAAATAGCTGTGTTTTAAAATAGGAAATCATCATCTTCAGGAAGTCAATAATTTTAAAAAGAAAAAGTACTTTCTGTGCAGGAAAAACCCAGTCTTCTACATACTACGCAAATGTTCTATCATGAACCTGTAACACTGGCATTCTTATGAAGTATGACAATATAATTCAGCAGAAGTATCACTGTAATATACTAATACCTCACAGATACTTATCTGATAATCTTTTTTTTTTTTGCTTTTTGAGACAGGGTCTCGCTTTGTAGTTCAGGCTGGCCCTGAGCTCACTATGTAGCCCAGGCAAGCCGCCGCGAACTCAGCAATCCTCTTGTCTCTGCCTCCCGAGTGCTGGGATGACAGGCGTGAGCCACCACGTCCAGCATTGTGGTATGCAGCGGCGTTGATTGCTGGTGGACGTGAGTCTCCACGCCCAGCATTATATGTGGTTTCCGGGGATCGAACTCAGGACCTTGCGCTTGCGAGACAGGCACCGGAACCACTGAGCTAACCCTCCGGCCCTTATCTGATGATCTTAACAAGAGAAAATACAAAGTGTATAAATGGTCTGTAACAGTGATAAACAACCTCCTAAAGCTTTCTTTTCTTTTCTTTCTTTTTTTGAGACAGGGTCTTGCTTTGTAGTTCAGGTTGGTCTGGAACTCACTATGTAGCCCAGGCAAGCCTGGAACTCAGCAATCCTCCTGTCTCTGCCTCCTAAATGCTGGGATTACAGGTGTATGCCACCACGCCCAGCACTGTGGTATGTGGTACTGATTGCTGGTGGGCGTGAGTCATCATGTATGTGGTTACCGGATAGAATTCAGGACCTTACGCTTGCAAAGCAGGCGCTGGAACCACTGAGCTAAATCTCCAGCCCTTCTTTTTCTTCTTTTTTAAGACAAGGTCTTGCTTGGTAGTTCAGGCTGTCCTTGAATTCACTCTATAGCCCAGGCTGACTACAAACTTATGGCAATCCCCCTGCCTCAGCCTCCAAAGTGCTGGGATTACAGATGTCTAACACCATGCCTGCTAGAGTTTTCAACTACATGTTCCCTCAAAGTCTCATGTGTTCCTAGGGCTTTTTCAGAGGTGGCTGAATCTAGAGTGTACGATGCTGGGATCAAGAGCAGGTGACTACTAAATCAGTACACTGACAGCACCACCCTAATCCTGGCAGTCTGGACAAAGGGGGCAGAAAGACACTGTTAAGGTCCCTTATTGCTTTGAAATGTTGCTCCCTCTGCCACCCCATCTTTGAGCAGGTGATTGTGGACTGAAGTCTCTACAAACTATGAAGTAAAATAAACTTTTCCTCCTTTGATTTTGGTGTCAGGTATTTTGTAAGAGAAAAATAACTAAGACGCTCCTCAACCTGTCTCCTGTCTCCAAACAATACAATCAAAGAGTGGATCAGTGCTGGGCGTGGTGGCTCATGCCTGTAATCCCAGCACTTGGGAGGCAGAGGCAGGAGGACTGCAGAGTTTGAGGCTTGCCTGGGCTACACAGTGAGCTTAGGGCCAGCCTGAACTGCAAAGCAAAACACTGTCTCCAAAAAAATAAGAGTGGATCTATAACAGCAGTAGAGCCCCACTGGGTTTAAATACTTGTAGCAAAGAAGAAAAAAAAAAAAAGGGTAGAGAAAAACTTAAGAGACAAAGGAACCAAATGTAATTTATGGATCTTATTTAAAATGCTGTTCAAACAAATCACAGTAAAATGTCACTTGGACAATCATAGCTACTTGATTTGGTATCAAGAAATCACTATTAAATTTTACTGATAACCAAAAAGTCTTTTATGACACAGAAATTCAAGTCAGATTTTAAAATAAAAAAACATAAAAAGAGAGGGCTGGAGATTTAGCTCAATGGTTCCAGCGCCTGCCTACCAAGCACAAGGTCCCTAGTTCGATCCCAGCAACCACATAAAACAATACCAGGCATGGTGATTCATGCCCACCAGCAATCAGTACGACATACCACAAATGCTGGGCTTGGTGGCTCATGCCTGTAATCCCAGCACTTGGAGGCAGAGGCAGGGGAATTTCTGAGTTCGAGGCTTGCCTGAGCTACATAGTGAGGTCAGGGCCAGCCTGAACTACAAAGTGAGATCCTGTCTCAAAAAAAAAAAAAAGAGAGAGAAGAAGGATATTGACCTTGGTCACAAACAACAAGGAAGGCCATTACAATTGTCTAGTTACAATTTAACTGTTTTAGAGTACAGTCATTTCAGGTATGGATGTATGGCCCCATACAAAAAGCTTTTGACTGAACATTTACCAGGAAGGTGGCAGCACCACTGAGGTATCACACTCCCCCCCCCTTTTAAAGACAGGGTCTCACTGTGTAGATCAGGCTGGTCTTGCAGTTACTATGTAGCCCAAACTAGCCTCAAACTTGCACCAATTCTCCTCCCTCAGCCTCCCAAGTGCTGGGATTACAGGTGTGTACTATCATGTCCACCTGCAAACAACTTCTAAAGGAACCTGTGTGTTACAAGAACCATGTCTCCCGCTCATAATGAACACCATCAGCCATCAAGAATAAATTAACTATGCTCTACGCACACAACTTAAGATGACCAGATGTCCAAATAACAAAATATGAACTGCTGACGTTTACATTTGCTAAGAAAAAAATGGTTAAGACTTTTTTTCTGATACTAGAAAATGAACCCAGGGCCTTCACACTCAGCTACATCCCCAAGCTTTTTTACTGTTTTCATTGTGAGACAGGGCCTTCCTTAGTCACTAAATTGCCCAGGCTAGGTTAAAAGTGTCTCAAAAAAAAAAAAAAGAAAGAAAAAGAAAAAGGATCCTTTCCTCAACCTTCCAGAGTGCAGTGAAGAAAGGAATATGCTACTAAAGCTGACTAATCATGACATTTTAAGTGGAAAAAGACATGGTGGTTCTGTGTGTGTGTGTGTGTGTGTGTGTTTGGAGGAGGTAGAAAGGGATTTATTAGACAGAAATATAAAAGTACACAAAGAAATAGAATGTGAGCCCTTGAGACAGACGTGCTACAGTTTGGAGCTGGGAATATTTATGTGTTTTTGGCAGTAGAACTCTGTGGAATATGCAGAAGTTCTGTCTTGTTCTTGGTTCACACAAAGATAATAGCCCATTTTACAGATGAAAGGCATGAGCTCCACTAAAATTTTTTTTTGATGAATGTTCTAAAATGTTCTGCCTAAAAACATTCTTTGAACTCTCTCAATCTGTTCTGCTTTCATCAACTATGCTCATTTAGGAATGTAGCAGTATCTTTCAAGGAGTTTGGAAGTGATGGGTTTATAAGAAAAGAGGTATAAACAAAAGGAATACTGATATGGACCCTACTGGGTAATTTTCTGTCCTTGATCCTGGAGATGTAGTCTTATTGAAAGTTATGATTTTCCTGTGTCCTTTCTACCATCTTTATTTCTTCTATACTTCTATACTTTCCCTGAGATTTGATCCTTTATTTTGCTCCATGAACATACTTGCTTTACCAATCTCCTACACACATACTACACCTATACTCTCCCACACATATACTACACACTTATCAAAGAAAAGTATTGAGTGTTCAAACACAGAAACAGGGTACTAACAAACAGATCCTGAATGCCTTCCCAATGGCAGCAGATAACTTCAATTTATACTCATGGTCTAAAATATTATGAAATTACAAAATTATTGAAATACAGAACTATAAAGAAGTTCAATACTGAAAATGACACTCAAACTCACTCGGACCTTATTTAAAATTATGCATGCTGTTACCAGCTGAACTGTGTTCCCCCAAAATTCAGTAAAATCCTGATCCACAGAGCCAATCCTTAAAGTGGTAACCAGTTTAGGAGTCATATGGGTAGGCCATAATGCGGTATAATTAGTGTCCTTACAAGAGTGGACACACATGGAGACACCAGGGATGACATCAACAGAGAAAACACCATGTGAGGTTGGCTGTTTGCAAACCAGGGAAGGAGGCTGCAGGAGGAAGTACATCTGCCAGCACCTTGATTCTGGGCCCCTTCCAGAACTGTGAGAAAATAAAGTTCTGTCATTTACGCCACGCAGTGTATGACACTTTATTATGGTAGATCTAGCAGACTAATACACATGTAAGCAAGACTTGGGAAATAATATGAAATGAAATAATTGTGTTATTTGGTGACAAAACTACAGAGTTCAAGGTTTTTTGTTTTCATACCAGTGATTAAATTCGGGACCTTGCCCTGGGCAAACCAAGGGTTGAAGCACAGGGCTAAATTCCCAGTCCATAGGTTCAAGTTTTTAAATAAGAGCTGCCCATCAACTTTTTAATTACAAAAATCACAAGCCTCTCCCCTCCTTCAGGTCAGTTCTAAAGGCGGTAAGTGGGACAGAACAAAGGAGGAGGGTAAAGATTTCATCCTGGCAAAGATCAGCCCAGCCTGGGGGCCAAAGCCCAGTGCAGGGTATCTACACTCAGCAGGATCAGAAGGACCTGGCAAGTGATGCTAGAGCCCAAGTGGGATGGCAAGCACAAGAAGGCCAGCACAAGGAGGCAGGATCTGAACAGGTGAGGAAGTGGGAGAGAAGAGACTGATTATATATGGGGAGGATTCATCAAATAAATCTTAAGCATAATGTAATCCGGACTTCTTGTGGTTTAAGTAATTACAAATATGCAGAGAGAAAAAACTAAAATGAGTTGGGGATGTACCTCAGCAGTTCAGCACTGGCCTGGCAAGCACAAGGCCCTGAGTTTGATTGCCAGTACAAAAGAAAGGGCCTGGGGATTTGGCTCAGTGATTCTGGTGCCTGCCTTGCAAGCACAAGGTCCTGAGTTCAATCCCCAGTACCACCACCACCACCACCAAAAAAAATTTTCTTTCAAAAAAGAAAAACTAGGGGCCAGAGATTTAGCTCAGTGGTTCCATGCCTACCTAGTAAGCGCGATGTCCCTGGTTCCACCTGGTAAAGACATACAAAGATATGATCTTGGGCGTGGTGACTCACACCAGTAATCAGTACCACACACCATAATGCTGGGCATGGTGGCTCATGCCTGTAATCCCAGCACTTGGGAGGCAGAGGCAGGAGAAGTGCTGAGTTCCAGGCTTGCCTGGGCTACATAGTGAGCTCAGGGCCAGCCTGAACTATAAAGCAAGACCCTGTCTCAAAAAACAAACAAACAAGAAAAACTAGCATGGTGGCTCACACCTATAATCCCAGCATTCAAATGGCAGAGGCAAGAGAACTGCTGAGTTCAAGGTTTGCCTGGGCTACGTAGTGAGCTCAGGGCCAGTCTGAACTATAAAACGAGACCCTGTCTCAGAAAAAAAAAAAAAAAAAAACTAACTAAAATTAACCCTATACAGTTGTTGTGAAAACAAATATAAATATGATTAAATTTATGTGTCTTCATACACATACAAATATTCCCTAGTTCTGACTACTTGGTAGCATTAAACACAACTAATACAGAGCTTGGCTTCTAAATAAGAACTAGAGCTCCTCAAAAAAAATGGCTAATTCCAGAGCTACAGCAGGAAGTGTGTAAGATCAACTTAAATCACATTACTATCTCAGAAGGAATGTATTCAGAGAGCACAGGAGCCAGCTTGAATGGAGACCCACTGACCACATCAGCCAATGTAAGTATTTAAATAAATAGTAGAGATTATAATCTACTGGGGGAAAAAAGGAAAACCTACTATATACAGATGTAAAACAATAAACTGAAAATCTGAAGAGGAACAGAGTATTTATATAATTTCAAGGCATCTCCTCCAAAATAGTTATTAAAAACAAAGTTTAAAAAAGAGGAGCCAGGGGCTGGAGGGTTAGCTCAGTGGTTCCATTGCCTGCCTTGCAAGCACAAGGTCCTGAGTTTGAACCCCAGTAACCACATACAATGCTGGGCGTGGTGACTCACGCCCACTAGCAATAAATACCACATACCACAGTGCTGGGCGTGGTGGCTCATGCCTCAGGTAATCCCAGCACTCGGGAAGCAGAGACAGGAGGATTGCTGAGTTCAAAGCTTGCCTAGGCTACAATAGTGAACTCAGAGTCAGCCTGAACTACAAAGCGAGACCCTGTCTCAAAAAAAAAAAAAAAAGAGCCAGATACGGTGGGATGTATTCATCCTGGTATTTATCTGGGAAGCGGAGGAAGGAGGATTGTTTGAGTTCAAGGCCAGGGCAGACTATATAATGAGCTCAAAGGCCAGCCTGAACAGTATAGCCAGCCCTGTCTCAAAACCATTCTCCCCCTCAAATAAAATTTAAAAAAAAAAAGTTTGTAGTGAAGCCTAGCAGATACCATCTTTATCAAATGGTCAAAAATGGACATCATCAATGATAGGAAAAATTAAAATTACATGCCAGGCGATGGTGACTTGAGGTAATGAGCCTCTCCATCTCCTCAGGGCTGGGTTTGAATAAATCCTTTTACTTTATCAAAAAAAAATTTAGGGGCCGGAGGATTAGCTCAGTGGTTCCAGCGCCTGCCTCGCAAGTGCAAGCGCAAGGTCCTGAGTTCAATCCCCGCAAACCACATACAATGCTGGGCGTGGAGACTCAAACCCACCAACAATCAATACCACATACCACAGTGCCGGGTGTGGCAGCTCACGCCTGTAATCCCAGCACTTGGGAGGCAGAGACAGGAGGATTGCTGAGTTTGAAGCTTGCCTAGGCTACATAGTGAGCCCAGAGCCAGCCTGAACTACAAAGTGAGACCCTGTCTCAAAAAAAAAAAAAAAAAAAAAATTTTAGAAGGTATAGCTTGATAGGGAGCAATAGTATAGACACAACTTCAACTCTGGCACTTCTGCCTGAGATCATAATTTGAATCTATTCAGGACGAAACATCAAATTTAAGAACATTCTCCAAAACAA
>PVIC010049910.1:0-13005 GCA_004025085.1 Thryonomys swinderianus | reverse complement strand
ACTATGTAGCCCAGGCAACCCTTGAACTCAGCAATCCTCCTGCCTCTGCCTCCCAAGTGCTGGTTTTACAGGTATGAGCCACCATGCCTGGCATTGTGGTGTGTGGTACCGATTGCTGGTGGGTGTGAGTCACTGCACCCGATATTGTTGTATGTGGTTACTGGGGATCAAACCAGGGACCTTGCCCTTCTAGGCAGGTGCTGGAACCACTGAGCCAAATCCTTGGCCGCGATTTTGTACTTTTTTTTTTTTTTTTGAGACAGGGTATCACTTTGTAGTTCAGGCTGGCCCTCAGCTCACTATGTAGCCCAGGTAAGCCTGGAACTCAGCAATCCTCCAGCCTCTGCCTCCCTAGTGCTGGGATGACAGGCGTGAGCCATCACATCTGGCACTGTGGTATGTGGTATTGATGGCTGGTGGGCGTGAGTCTCCATGCCCAACATTGTATGTGGTCACCAGGGATTGAACTCAGGACCTTGCGCTTGCGAGGCAGGCGCTGGAACTGCTGAGCTAACCCTCCGGCCCCTGCCTTGTGTTTTTGAAAACTTAGCAAGTGGTTTTAGGGGAAATGAACACTAAAGAAAAATTAGCCAAAGGACTCTAGCATTTTATTTCAATTGACAGGTTTTATAATTAAGGAAATGCATTATGGATGTATTTCTAAATTGTGCTTTAAGAAAAATACAACTCAAATGCTTTTTAGCTGCTGTGAACATAAATCAAGCTGAAAGCAACTTAAATGTTAAAAAAAGGAGAATTTATTGAGTGGTATAATGAAGCTACAAGAACAGGTGGTCACTCGGTTCACTGTTGTGCCGGCTTTCTTTGAGAACATGGATGGCCAGTGCCCTGAAGCTGGTTCCACACACATCCTTCCAGCCCTGGGCCGCCATCTTTAGAGTACTCTCCTTAAGTGCCTGTACTGTTCTCCTAAGCACATGGTGTGCTTATCAATGCCACATTTCACAGATGAAGAAATGGGATCCTGGTAAAGAACCTTCCCAAATTGACAGAGCCAGTAGATTTGGGATTTGAAATCATTTTGACAGAGGAGCTCAGACTCTTGGTTCCTGAATATTCTCCCACTTTACCTCTCGAGAGAAGGGAGACAGGTCTGATAAATCCTGCTGGAAACGTCCTGGAGCCCAGGCTCCCACAGGCTGACCTCGTCATTAATAAGTCCTCTCCCGTTCCTGACCTCACAGGGATCAGTTACCAGGATTAGTGCAGCCTGAATCTCACACCCATTCCAGAGCTATAGAGAAGCCAGGGACAGTGAACTGTTTGTTTCCCAGAGAAAGTGTGAGGTTGTTCTGGGCACGCAGAATAATAAACGGCTCTTACACCAAGCCCATTCCCCCTAGTGCAGGTTAAACAGCCATGATGGCATTCTGGAACTAGCCAGGAACATTCCTGCCCCTCCTCTCCATGCCCACCTTCCCCTCACTCTCAGATGCCCTTTTCTCTATGTCGTGGGCAGTATATTTCCTTCTTTCAGAGTGCAGCACCTCCCTTCACAATGCCTCGAGCTCTTTCTGTCTATTGATTTTGAGGAGCAGCTCTGCAAATGTCTCTGACCATTTGATTAACGAGAGGGTGGTTTGGGGGGGGGAGGAACAGGTTCCTCTACTCACATTCCCTAATTTTACTCCCCTTCAAACTTTCCAGCTGTGGGAACTTTGCTGGGAAACAAAGCAGCTCAAGGTGCCTGTGCCAAGATATTAGCATAGATTGCCCCAGGCAAAGACACCGCTGGGGCGCCCCATCTGTTTGCCAAGTTCTCTTATGTAAGTGACAGCTGAGGGTATTTTTAAAGAAACGCAGGGTTTGTGAATGATATGTCTTAATAGAAGAACAATGACACACACCCAGCGTGCACAGCTCGCTCTGTGGGAGCAGGTTTTTGCTGGAGGGTAATTTGGAGGTGAAGAGATGTTCAGGAAGAATGGCAATTAAGGTGGGGTGGTGGGTAGAGTGACAAGAGAGTTCTCTCGCTTGTGAAGGGCTGTCATCTGTACTTCTCTTGGGGTGGGGTGGCCACCTCCTGAGAGACAGCCCTGAGGGCTTTGCTGGGACCACACACTACCACCTTCTCCCTCCCGGGTCACAGACCAGCCCATGTTTAGCTCTCCGTGTGGCGGGGCTCTACGCTTGGAAGTAATGATGTTTTTTTGGAGAGTATGGAGGTTGTAAAAGGTGGTTCCAAAAGGACTTAGCAGCCTTTCTACTAAAGGGTAGGGCCAGCCCGTTCCTCTTGATTCTGGGCAGACTGTGAGCGTCTCAACTGTTAAGAGTGCGGTGGACAGGACACGCCACAAAAAGTCATGTTTCCACTTGGTGTTCTCGCAGTCGTGACCCTGCAGGAACCCCGCCCTTCCGCCATCGCAGGGGAGCCTTGTCTCAGGGCCTGATTACCCTGCTCGGGAAGCCCAACCCCAACGACAAGTTTGTGGGGGGTGCTGTGGCCGGGCATCCGCCATCTCAGTCCAGGACCCCCCAGGCATCACGGAAGAGAGGAGCCACGGCCCTGGTGCCAGCACGCCACATCTTCAGAATCTGGAGCCAAAAAAAATGATGGTTGTTTTATACTACGAAGTCTTGATGTTCATTACATAACAAAGGCAATGGGCGTGGTCAGAGTTTCTGGATAGCCACTGCAGTTGAAGGCCCAGGACCCACTTCGATCCCGATCCCAGGGAGTGAGGAGTTGTATGGGTTCCATGTAAGTTGGGTTTCTCTGCAAACAACTGGGCACTCAGACTACTTGGTATTATTTTATAAGGCTTCCAGAGTGTACAAAAGGGATGCCATCTTGTCCAAGTATGTTTTCCTGGCTTGCATGGAATCTGCTACAGTTCCCATGGCATTTGGGAACTCTGCCATAACCTGATGGAAAATTCCCCGGGACCATTTTTTCCCCTCCAGCTATGTTTAGTCCCAATGAAGCGAACTCCAACACCCCATCCCTGCGTGTTGGTGAACCATCCTGAAGATTTGATCTCAATGTCTTTCCTTTTCTTGCTCTGTCTTCCAGCATTGAATGCTGTGTTGGTTTTGGACCGTTGTAGCCTGAAGAGTTTGTATTAGGCAGACAAACACCAAACCACGTTTGAGTATCTACTCTTTTTAAGGAACAAAAACCAATATAACTCACTCCATGTTCTCAGGAGCTGGTAGTTTATTTGGGTAAAAAAGACGCAAGCATGTAAAGTAAAATAGCACGAAGACTCTATTTTCAACACTGATAAGCACTTCCGTGCAGGAGAGAGTGAGTAGCAGCTACTTTTCATCTACTGCCTGTGCCTGGTAGAGCCTGGGAATTTCTTCTCTAATGAGTCTGACTATAAAGGAAACTGTCATATCGAAATATGCTCTTCACACACTGAAAACAAAGCAAAGCAGCTTTGTGAATCTAGTGACAGCTGATATTTTGTATAAACCCATTAAATGATAATCTAGCGATACCTTTAGGATCACCTCAACTTTGAAGCAGTTATAGAAGGATGACCCCTGCATATGGCTCCTGGTGCACTTCCCAGAGAGTGGCTGTGGGTCCTGCTGCCGAGGGCCTGGGTCTGTCTGCCCCACTGGATATTGTTGAGCCCTTTAGATTCATACACTGTGTTTGTACCCATTGCTTCCTATGCCTTGTGAGTGGGAGGGGTCGGTCGGGTGATTATAACCCAAGAAGCCTCAGTGGAAGGGCGGAGCCAGAGGCCACTCCACAGGCCTAAAGAAAGCAGCCTTTTCCACCCCACCTGTACATCTCACTCTATTTTCCCTCCTAAAACAAAATGCCATGGCCTTGGTGCCTGATAAACAATGGAAGCTCATTTCTTCCTGCCCTGGAGCCTGGAGAGATCAAGGCCAAGAAGGCAGGTGCTATGTCTGCTCTCTAGGTGTTCTCTGGCTGGGTCCTCAGCTCTCTGGAACCTGTTTCCTAAAAGGCCCCACAGCCTAGTGTCACCGCTTCGGGGTTAGGTGTCCACATATCCAGTCAACTTTGATGTAGCCGGGGCCTTGAAGCCCTTGAAGCGCTGGCCACAACCCAGAGGCTGGTTTGGGCTGGGGTCCCAGCCCTCTGCAGGTGCTGTCCTGCTGCTGTCATCTAATGTGGAGCTGTTTAGGGCAGCTTGGGGCTTCTGTGGGTCTGAGTCTGGACTTTCTAACCCACTGGCTGTGTGATCTGAGCAAGTGGCAGCATCTTTGAGCTTCAGATTTCTTATCTATAAAATGGGCAAAATTGAGAGATGGTGTGAGACAGTGTGGGCAGTGTCCTTACTGTAACTGTCCTGAGGCTTGGGATTGTTTTCCTGACGCAAGTGAGGGAGGGTGGGGGAGAGTGTCTGGTCCATGGAGCCGTCCCTGTCTTACTCTTTTGTTTACTTTTTATTTATTTTTGAGACAGGGTCTCACTTTGTAGTTCACGCTGGCCCTGAGCTCACTGTGTAGCCCAGGAAAGCCTCCAACTCAGCAATCCTCCTGTCTCTGCCTCCTGAGTGCTGGGATTACAGGTGTGAGCCACCACGCCTGGCACTATGGTAGGTGGTATTGATTGCTGGTAGGCGTGAGTCACCACGCCCAGCATTGTATGTAGTTACCAGGGATCGAACTCAGGACCTTGCGCTTGCGAGGCAGGCGCTGGAACCACTGAGCTAAATCTCTGGCCCCCCTGTCTTACTGTTTGTGCTGTGTTTCTGTGCAGGTCTGCATCCAGCAACCCAGCGCATGCTAAACCCTTGTGCCCCAGAAAAGGCAGCACGTCTGCCCCAGTCCCTGTCCCCCAGCAGGCCACAGGAGCCGGGAGCAGGGCAGCTACAACCCAGCCAGAGGGAATGCAAAGGAAGATACTTCTGCATTTAAAGCACTTTAACTTTATTAAGGGCCCTTCTCACGTGAAGAAAGCACTCACGTTCTCTTTCCACGGTGGCTGCATTACCATTATTTTCAACACTCTGAGGACGAAATGAGATTAGGTGTGGGGAAGGGGCCACGGGAAGATGAGCATTCAAGGGTTGGATTTAAATCCAATTCTGCAGGTTGAGCCTTTGTTAATGCACTATTATAAGATTTGAAGGCAAGGGCCTCTGCAGCTTAATCCAAGGTTTCTCCAACATCTGGGTCATTGGCAATGTCCCTGCTGCTTCTATTCTAACTATATCAAGGGGATAGGCAGGGAGAGAGCTAATTCTTAATTCCAGCAATTGCTTGCCTTGAAGGCGCCAAATAGAGACTCCTGCCTTCGAGCCTCTCTTGATCACCGGAGAGCCAAAACAGAAATGGTTTAACCCTTTCGGAGGTTAGGGAGGAGGTCCAGGAGTGCACATGCCTGGTATGATTCTGCTCCCTCCGGATGAATTTCAAAAAAAGAGCTCAGGGATCAAAGAAGGATGCACATTGAATTACCTGGCTGTAGCTACAGTCTGGTCAGCCTGCCTGGAAGCCCTAGGAGTGTGGGCACGAAGGAGGCAGACCGCGTGCCCCAAGTGCACATTCATCAAAGGACTCTGTGCCAGGTGAGTGGTAAGGTGATGGGTACTCAACCCCTTCCCAGAGGGAGCTCTGGTGTTAGCACGTAGGCATCCCACTAGAGAGGGCTCCACTGTGGCAAGGGCCTTTACAAGAGCAGGGTGGACTCGGCTTCTAGGTTGACCTAATAGCCATTCATTCATTTTAGAGAATCCATTCTAGTGGTCAAAAGTGCTCGATGCTCATTTCCTGCTTCCATCACCGCTAGTAGTGGTCTGAGAACAGGCTGAGGTCACGGATTGTAATTAGAACTTTCCCAGTATGTTTCAGGAGAACTTTTGTTCTCTAGATGAAAGAGGAGCTGCAGCTGACTCTGCTTCCTCTTCTTCTTCTGTCTGGAAGGCAGATATGATGCCTATCTATGTAGCAGCCAACCAGCCTGTCAAACAGGTTCACTAATAACCAGGCCTGATGCACGAGTCGCAGTACACAGCACTATGTCAGCTACAGGAAACACTTCGGTCCCTGCACGTTGGCTACCCTGTCACAAGTGAGAAATGTAATCAGTTACATGGCTTGGAGTTACTGCTTATGAAGACACAGAGATAGTCTAGGATCCACGGCGTGTGAGCCCCCTGAGGCTGGAGAGGCTGGAGAAAGCAATCCGGGGCGTGGGGCCTAGACTCATTTTAACCACAACAGAGTTGAGGGATCCTGAAGGTTGACCTGCCCTGGTTTTGTACCTCTGCGGCTTTAGGTTGTACCGGGAAGAGCTTTGAAAGATTCCCTGACTCAGGGGAGAGAAGAACAAGGCCCGGGTTGTGGGGAAAGTTACAGGGAGCCGTCACATTCCCCACGAGGGACGGGAACAAGGCCCAGGTTGTTTCAGGCAGTTCCTCCTATCCTGGAATACTGCATTCCCAGTACATTCTATAGTTATTTTGAGAACAGATGCAAGAAGATGGGGGTGAGGGAGGCTGGGTCAGTCAAGGCCATCTGGGTATCATCTGGCAGAGGCAACAAGCCTAAAACAAAGGCCTCTGTAAAAATGCTGTCCTTGATGTTGTCAGGCCTCCAAACCAAAGCTGGCAGCTGCCTGGCTTCAGACTGATTATGAGAGAAAAATAGGCCCCTATCTCTCCACGCTGCTGCCTGTCAAGCTTTCTATTCTCTGCAACTAAACACCATCCTGACAGACGCAGAAATGTACAGATCGAGTATCAGGAATTGTCAAGATGCCAGAAGAGAGTTGGCACAGGCAGGTCAGGGAAGGCTTCCTGGAGGAGGCAACAGTGTTTGTGGTGGGGTTCAAAAGACTTCACAGTGAAGTAGGCAGAGAAGGGAGGAGAGCAGGTCACAGTGTGAACTAAGAAGTCAGGGTGGGTGGGTGGAGATTTAGCTCAGTGGTTCTGGTGCCTGCCTGGCGAGCACAAGGTCCTTGGTTTGATCCCTAGTAACCACATACAACAATACCAGGTGTGGTGACTCATACCCACCAGCAATCAGTACTACATACCACAGTACCAGGCATGGTGGCTCACACCTGTAATCCTAGCACTCAGGAGGCAGAGGCAGGAGGATTGTTGAGTTCCAGGCTTGCCTGGACTACATAGTGAGCTCAGGGCCAGCCTGAACTACAAAGCGAGACCCTGCCTCAACAAAAACCCAATCAGAATGACCACTCAGGGACTGTTACTGATTTATGTACTTGACAAGCCCAAGCCTGGGCTCACTGCAGGCACACCTGGGGCCAGGAGCACCGATTTATGTAGTTGGGAGCACTGTCACTAAGTGGCAGACAAGATGACCAGGGGCAGTGTGAGGCCTGTTCTGTCCCACACGGGAGCCCCTGCTGGGTAAGTTTAGGCTCTTTATGGTCATGTGTGAGGCCTTGCTCAGTTCACTCCACATCAAGTCAGCACCAAGAGCTCTGAGGGTCTCTTGGAGGGAAGCTTGGGCAGGGTTGCCCAAGCAACGGGCCCACTTGGAGTTGGGGGACTCTTCCTGAGGAGCCAAGAGAAGATGGCGGGTTGAGCGTTCTGCGTGGATACAGCTTTAGTGGTGCAGGAAAGTTGGGTACAGTCGCACCAGGGAGAGAAAGGAAGTAGGTCTCCCTTGAGCACTTAGCTTAAGAGTGTCTAGTCTCCTACCGCTGCCCCTGCTCTGCATGAAAGCTGAGGAGCACAGAAGCTGAGGCAGGGCCATGCTGTGTGGCCAGCAGCCCCTCCGGGGCACAGCGCAAGGGTTCCTGGGAGGGCAGCCCCTGACAGAAATGTATCACTTTCCCCTTGCCTTCCCCTGCCTTCCAGCTGGACTTGTGGCTGTTTTCTTGCTGTCAAGAGACATGTGGGACTCATTCTCTCTGGCTCTGTCTTCCATCAGAGCACAGACTGCAGGAAAGGGATAAAGGAAGCCGCAAACACCAAACTGGTTTTCTCATTTCTGGGCTGGAACGGAACCCCATGTGGCCTTTGGAAACACGGCATTCAGCGTTCTGTATTGCCCCTCCCCCTGACTCCCTGCTCTCACCCAACTCTCCAGGGGCCCTGCAGGTTCCAGCAGGGCCGTGTGGCCTCTGGAATCACTTGTGACTCTCTTGTCTACCAAGGCCTCCACAGTGGGCCCATTGCCTCCTCTAACCTGCAGGGCCTTTTCCACTCAGGCCTATGTTTGAGGCTCTGAAGAGAAACCTTGTTTGGATGCGCTCAGATTCCTTGTTTGTACGGATCCCCCTACTGCCTCTGCAGCCCTTTGCTAGTAAGCCAGGGGAGAAATCTGCCTTCTTCCTGCCTTTGCCCCACAGCTGTTTACTGATCTCTCACCAAGCATCAGGCACATTTCCTGTATCCTTCCTCGGCCAAGCAAAGACTCCCTCAGAGCTTTTAGCCACCGAGCCGGCAGGCACCCCTGAGGCTTGCTTCGAAGCCACACCGAAGAAGAGTTTAGTGTCCCTCCTCCTTACCACCTTCTGCAGCCAATCCTTGGTTTCTTTTCTTATCTGTCTTTTCTCTCCATGACTTCTTAAGATCCTGTTAGTCTCTGGCACAAGCACAGTTTGCTCTTTTCCTTTCAGGTTATTAATTCTTCATTTTGTTTCCTTGCCTGCCTATCTATCTATCTATCTATCTATCTATCTATCTATCTATCTATCTACCTATCTATCAATATCTATCTGAGGCATTATCTCCATCTGTAGTTTAGGCTGGTCTTGGATTCCCTATGTGGCCTGAAACCTGTGTCTGTCCTCCTGCCTCAGCTTTCCAGGGGCTGGAATTTCAGGTGTGCACCACCAAACCCAGCTTTTTAAAAAAATTTTTTAAAATATATTCAGATCTTTTGCTGTCATGGAAGCTTGCCTTCTCATATGGCTCTTGGCTCTTAGAGAAATACTTAGTGCAGTGGAGAGAACTGGCAGTTTTGCAGTGACAAGAGTTTTCTGCTTTAAGTCCCGTACCATCACACACTATCATGGTTTTGGGTTCTGTTTGCCATCTGTACAAATGGGGAGAATATTAACATCTACCTCTTCTGTTATTTATGAGGATTAAAAGAAGTGGCTCATGGGAAAAGTGCAAGGTGTCCTCAGAGCCCCTGAGGCTGGTATTCATGGACCGTGCAGAAGGCAGCAGGAGCCGGCTCCACATTTCTTGCACACCCAGGTTTGAAGACACTGGAAAGGCCTTCAGTTTTAGGGATTCTTGTCCTCGCTCTCTCCAGAGACAGATGTTGGAACTGACTGAAATGTTTTCTGAATTACTTGCTCCCAAACATCCAGGGTTTTATATTTCAGAATGTCTGAACAAGCTGGAGCTTTAACTTCCCTTCTGTTGCACCTCATCTTAATTTGGAAATGAATTTAAAGTCACAGTTTTGAGATGCCACATGTGTGACCCACTGAGCTATTTGGAGTGCAGTTTGCTGCTGTTCATAATACTGGGCTTCTGACCTGACTTTACCTGTGTCTCTGGCCGCACTGCCCTTGGGTGGGGTGGCTCTCTGTCCCCCGGTCTGCAGCTCTCTGGGGGTCTTAGCTTTGGATTTAGATTTTGTGTCTCTCAGTCCCAGCTGGCTTCTATGGACCTGTTTCTTCGTTAATTTTAATGCTCCCCTCACTCTTTTGATAGGAACAGGAACTCTAACTGAATTTTTTTGTGCTCCAGTAAGATTTCCTATATTACCTGTGTACAGGACACGTTCTCTGCTTGCTTCCAAATTAATGTATATGTACCATAAGATCTTATTACATTTTGTTTAATATAATAATGTCATCCATGCCAGGCTTGGTGGCTCAAGCCTGTAATCCCAGCACTCGGGAGGCAGAGGCAGGAGGATTGCTGAGTTCAAGGCTTGCCTGAGCAAGTGAGCTCAGGGTCAGCCTGAACTACAAAGCGAGACCCTGTCTCAAAAAAAAAAAAAGTCATCCATTATACAGTACTATACATAACAATATATTGCATAGCACTACATATAGCATACATATTATATGTAATATATTGCATTGTACAATACATAATCCCTCAGTATATATTCAAATTTTTGAAGGAGTCTAACATTGTTACGGGGGTAGTTAGAAGGCGGGAGAGAGGTAAAATAATGGGTCATGCTACCCCCTAGTGGCAGAGGATGGCAACACAACCTCAGGAAAATTTTTTTTTGTGTCTACTTAGCAAACAGAAAGCTAGATGAATGTTTAGAATCTGGATAATTCTATTCATGTTATATATTTAAGTGTATTCCCACTGCAATGCATATTCATAATGCATATTCATAAGTGTCTAGGTATTTCTAGCTATGTGATTTTATTCTTTTTTAGAATAACAGAGTACACCGTGTATTGAAATATATTATTTTTAGTGGATTCACAATGTCATATGTTGGCTAATACAGGGTGCCAGGGACACTAAACAACTTGGGAAGGCTGACCCCAGGTTGCCAGGGAATCAGTCCAGGAGTCTAGTGGGTGGTTGGGCTCCCCAGTTCGGGTCTGCTGTGTTGTATGCTAGCGTTAGAGCTTCCTTCTGTCCCTTTACCAAGAGTACAGGCCGGAACCTTTTTTTTTTGCTTTTTGAGACAGGGTCTCGCTTTGTAGTTCAGGCTGGCCCTGAGCTCACTATGGTGCCCAGGCAAGCCTCGAATTCAGCAATCCTCCTGTCTCTGCCTCCCGAGTGCTGGGATTACAGGCGTGAGCCACCATGTCCGACGTTGTGGTATGCGGCGTTGATTGTTGGTGGGCGTGTCTCCATGCCCAGCATTATATGTGGTTACCGGAGATCGAACTCAGGACCTTGCGCTTGCGAGGCAGGCACCGGAACCGCTGAGCTAACCCTCCGGCCCCAGGCTGGAACCTTTTGAGAAGCTTAGAGCTTGAAGCCCAGATGCTAGATTTTGGAACAGCAGCATTCTGATGATTATATGTTGTATAACTTCATATATATATATATACACACACACACATATATGTATATATATCATACATGTCAGATCATGTAGCATAGGCCATATATAATATTATATATAATATTTATAGTTATCTTGGCCACATTGAAAACATTTAACACTTAAAAAAAAGGGCATTTTTTTTCTGTAAAGGGCTAGAAAGTAAATATATTAGATCTGTGGGTCACAAAGTATAACAACTGTGATACTCAATTCTGCTAGCACATTACAAAAACCCCATAGACAGTACAGAAATAAAGGCTACTGTTTCAGTAAAACCTTACAAAACATTTGACTTTCACATACTGTGAAATACTTTTCTTTTGACATTTTCCAATCATTTCTTTTCAATCTTTTTTTTTTTTTTTGGAGCCAGGGTCTCGCGTTGTAGTTCAGGTTGGCCCTGAGCTCACTATGGTGCCCAGGCAAGCCGCCGCGAACTCAGCAATCCTCCTGTCTCTGCCTCCCGAGTGCTGGGATGACAGGCGTGAGCCACCACGTCCGGCATTGTGGTATGCGGTGTTGATTGTTGGTGGGCGTGTCTCCAGGCCCAGCATTATATGTGGTTACCGGGGATCGAACTCAGGTCCTTGCGCTTGCGAGGCAGGCGCTGGAACCACTGAGCTAACCCTCCGGCCCTAGTCTCCCCCTTTTTAACTGATGGCAATTTTTCTAAGAACCATAAACAGTTGCAATCAGGACTATTTCCCCAGTTTCCTGGACAAAACACAGCTTCTAAAGTGTTAGAATTTGTCGTGCCTTTCAAGCAGGCACGTGTTTATTTAGGTATTTGGAGCTACTTGGTGGGGACTTTTATTTCCTGAAAAGGTTTAGGGAGCTATTGAAGATTCTCTTTCCAAAGCAACCTCGTGGATGTTTTTATCAGAGCTTAATTTAGAACCTTTGGGGGCCTCACTGAATCATCTCCAGTTCCTTTACTTTCTGTGTGAGCACCTTGTTCCATTCCCCCCTTTCTTCTTCCTAACTAGCTGCCTGTATAATTAAACGTTTCCTCATATGGAGATTTTGAATCCTCATGCGCTAATCATCCCCTGGCTCTCCTGTGGCCTCTTCTATTTCCTTTTGAGACGCAGTGCTTAGGCCCGAGTGGCAGTCAAGGTCAGGCTGCTTGCATTTGTATTACAGCCCAGCGCGCCATTACCATAGTGCTGGCCCCTTAATGCAGACTAATAGCTCATTCTCCTTCCTGACCTCCAGCAGCCCCACGCAGCCTACCTCTATGGTTCTTTGTGATCGGTTCAAGATCTTTTCTTTAGGGAGTTATAACTAATTCTGGGCCCATCGGTGATCATAAATAGTTTAAATTGGTCTTTTGAGTGTGGCTGCCTCCCTTGGGTCACTTAATTTACCAAATGTCCCCATTGCTCTGCTTGTCCTGGACAAGCCCCTGTCCCTGCCCTTGTGAGCATTTTCTACAGCTCGCTTCAGTTCAGGTGAGAAATGGAACTTATGTTTGGGAATGAACTCAATGTATTAATTGAATGCATTAAAGATGGATTCGATCAGACTTCAGATTTTTTTTTTTTTAACCTGAAGGGATTGTTTTTGGAAGACTTCCGAGAGGCCCAACTATTCCTAGAATTGTGCTTAAAGGTGGTTTATGTCTGTTCAGAGAAGCCCGACCTATTTTACTTTGTCTGAAACTTGACGGTTTTACTGACTTTTAATAACTTGCAACCTCTGGAGAATTTTGGAGACACCCTTTTTAAACTGGAAATTTTTAAAAAATGTTTAAGTATGGGCCGGAGGGTTAGCTCAGTGGTTCCGGTGCCTGCCTCGAAAGCGCAAGGACCTGAGTTCGATCCCCGGTAACCACATATAATGCTGGGCCTAGAGACACGCCCACCAACAATCAACACCGCATACCACAATGCCGGACATGGTGGCTCACGCCTGTAATCCCAGCACTCGGGAGGCAGAGACAGGAGGATTGCTGAGTTCGCGGCGGCTTGCCTGGGCACCATAGTGAGCTCAGGGCCAGCCTGAACTACAAAGCGAGACCCTGTCTCAAAAAAAAAAAAAATGTTTAAGTACATGAGACAAATTGGTAAAATCTAAATATGTATTGTTATTAGCCAA